>MAVT02000967.1:0-18492 GCA_001702395.2 Diaporthe helianthi | reverse complement strand
GCCTGACGCCTGACGCCTGACGCCTGACGCCTGACGCCTGACGCCTGACGCCTGGCGCTGAGTTTGTTTGTGATAAACTAGGCGGTCCTGGCAGTTTGCCCCCGGGCCATATCACCCTGCGTTGCATGACGACAAATGACGGGTGGTGGTGGGCGGCCAAGCAGAACAAGCAGACAGGGTGATGGGTCGTTGGCTATAGACCTCGGGGTGCAGACTGTCAGATTGTCAATAAGGACTGACGCAGTCTTGCTGCCAGAGTTCTTGTTACTTCTCCACACTGTGGCGATCCACCCGCGAGCATCGGTGCAGGAGGACGCACGACAAACTGCTTCACGATGTTTGTCGCCGTTCGCCCGCCAGCATCGCTTGCGAGTTGTCGGCTGTCGCAGGATCAATAGGCTAGGCTCATCCACCCAATTTCCGTCGGCTTAATACCACAGAAGTGTACTCCGTACCGCATCCAGGGCCAAGTGCCAGCTGGCTGGGTTCTCAGTGTCTGACTGACTCGCGAGCAACGTCAACTGACATCAACATGGACAAGGCCGTCCGTCTTCAGCCTTGCTGCGTCGTCGAGCCAGCAGCGAACGGGTCACGCTATCACCCAGCAGATGGTATCCGTACTCCGTAAGCACTGAACTGCTTGCAGCTCGAGGCTTGCATTGAACGCATGTCGTGGGCACACCTATCTATGTACTGTTACTGTGTAGGAGTCTCCAAGGCGTTCCAGATCAAACCCCAGACCACCCACGGGCCACACGGGACAAATCTCAGGCCCTCTGGTCGGCCGACTTCCGAATTCCGCCCTCGAGCACTTCATCAGCCCTCCTGGCCTCCGAGGTGCCCGCCGCCGCTTCACCGTCCCATTACGTACTCCGTTCAGGCCCGCCCTGCTTGCCAGCTTGGTGAGGCTGGCGGTTTGAAGGCCACATGGTCGTGGAGTCTGAGATGGTTCAGGCGACTGGCCCACCACGCTGTTCTCTCTCTAGTGTATGTACTCCGTACACTAGTGTAATGTACCGGTCAGCCCAGTTCTGCCAGGCTGCTTCCTTGCCCTGCAACTACGGAGTGGAGGCCCACGAACCCCTCAACAAGCCAACGCCTTGCTTTCCCACTGTCACCCAACTTTGTAGAACTTAGCCGCTTCTCGCGCCAAAGGTCCTTCACTTGAGCGACACGCGTATCGCCTTCGCGAAGACTGCCCCCATTTTCATGTATTCTTACCCCTGTGCAGATATAGGGCGAACACCATATTCCCCGCGTAGACGCCAAAGTGAGATGCTGACTGTCGTGCCCATCTGTCCAGCCGCATTACTCCGTGCACAGTGCAGGATGAGGGATGAGGGCGTGGGTGATTGGTGCCGACTGCAAGCCGCCGAGGCCGCCTTGAACCGTTTGTCTTGTTCAGCCACAGACCCACCTACCTGGGCAGGGTGTACATACCACATACCTTAGGTACTTAAGTGCACTAGGTAGGCACTCTCGGCTCCCGACTCCTCCCCCCCCCCGGCTGCTCTGTTTGCTGGTGGTCTGGAGAAGTGGTCTGGAGAAATGCGGCCGAACGCCTGCCGAGACGGGTCCTTATCTACACAGTATTGCTATGACAAAGATCCGATTGTGGTTGGCTCTTTGCCCCCTGGTCATGAAATTGCTGGGAAGCACTTCAGATCGGATTGATGGCGACTCAATTGAGTTTGTTCCTGTTTGGCAACGAGATCCAAGCAGGCGCGAGTACTCTGCACGACAACAGGACGACTGCGCGCGAGTGCCGGCCTCAGCCTCAGGCGCCTGCCGGCCACAACCCCCTCAAACTCACCGCTGGAACCCAAGGGGTCGTATCGTCGACTCGTCACTGTGCTATCACCATTCTCTCATGCGCTCTTGACTCGTCTCGGCCACACGCGCCTGTTTAGCAGGCTTATCTGGTCGAGACTGAGGCTGCCTGCGTCCGTCTCCTCTCCCAAGCGTTGTGGATCTGCACCTCGACGGGGCATCCTGGATGCTTGGGGTATTCGGGCGCCCTGCTATTGGATCCCAATTTTGACGCTTATCACGGGCTTCTTATTGGGCCGGCCCTCAATATGCACGCGGCGTCGTAGGGGTCCTGTTCTCGGCCAAGTCCGGCCCACTCCTTGCATGCAAGCTCGACGTCAACTCGGCCGACTGCCGGGTACATAATGAAAGGCGCACGCGTCAAGTTGCCAGATCAGGGGTAGCACGGAGGCTTGCCGAGTCCGAGCGTTTCCTCCCCCTGATGAGCCGCACTGCAATGGCGCACCACAGCCGATGGAACTCTTGGCGATGCCGTTCCCGTCGCGTTGATCGCTACACATGTACTCGTCTCCAGCACTCGGAGCCCCCAGCGCCCCACGATCTGAGGCTTCGCTCTACTACACGTGTAGTACACTACATATTATGGAACCTACACATTCAGTGTGCCCCCGCATCACTGGGAGGCCAGATGGCCAGGACAGATGGTTTACGAGTGATCAATCCGTCATGTTTTGAGCAAGTTTGCATACACAGTAGGCGCAGTGCTGACTCAATCGAGGTGCTCGACTTTTAATCGTCCCGGTCAGAGAGAGGCCTGCCCAGAGGTTCGCCTCGCCTTGTCACTTCCTGCCGGTCGCCGTATTGGACGACGTGCCCTGAGACCCATCATAGCGATGCCATCGTGACTTCGCGTGCCGCGCTTCAAACCAACCCCCCTTGAAAAACCCCAGCCTTGTACATACAGTTCTGCCGGTCTGCATATTCAGGGTCCTGGAGCAAGCAATGTCTTACCACCCACACGGCATGCGGCAGAGCCCCAGACATGGTGTACATAGTACTGTACTGCTGGGATCCCCAGACGACCTGCGCCCCAAGACTCAGGAAAGAAGCAGTCCGTGAGTTCCAGAACTTATGCGGCCCGCCCCACAGCATCTGGTTTTACACTATTTGCCGCGTTTAGAGGCAAATGCGAGGGTACGGAGAATACATTGCGCTGTTCGAAAGCGGCAATGGCGACATACCCAGGCCTGCGCGAGGGGTAAACAGTACACTACAGCAGGGGCCACAACTTATTCACCTAGGGCGCGTCTGTGAGATCGTGGACCCGCAACGTTCCAGTAGTGTAACGACGAAAGCTTAGCGAGTTCCGGTGCTCGACGAGGGTCAGTGGGGCCGTCATCGGCGAGAACACTATCTGGGCAGCTGCTGGGTTAAACTTATATGCCTCGATTTGCGGGGATGGATTTTGCCACTATGTCGCAATTTGGGCGATCCGAATTCTGGGCCTCTGTGGAAAGAGTGGCTACACAGTAGCGCGGCGGGCCTCACGACACTCTCCCCTGCGTATTGGAGTCGGCGGGGTATACGGAGTAGTATATTTACGACATACACTATTTACGACGGCTATGAGTGCAACATTTATCCGCTTGCGTGCACTAAGGCAGTGGGAACTGCTCGACGAGGTGATCCCTTGATACTGTAGAAATTCTGGAGCCCGCACAAACGACAATCTCCGATAATGCATGTGCCTCGAATGTGCTACTGCCAGGTGCTTTTTTCCCCCGTGAGCCATTTTTCCAGAATCCCCTACTCATAGGTGGATCTAACACGTAACAGTAACCCGGGCCATCACAAGGCAGCTTCTGGGGACTTGTCGCCGAGGCATATGCGCTTTAGGCTCGAAGGAGGTCGATGGGCAGGACATCCAAATGCGACCTCATTCATCATGAGCCAAAGGCCGGGGAAGGCAGCACCGAAAGCGCAGGACCAGCCATCGCCGGTCTGACAAGCATCCATCTCTAAGTGTGCTCTTCTTTAGAAGCCTGTTATCACTCTCCAGAGGGTCACTCGGTCTTCATTCCCTCAATCCACCTCCCACTCTTCCCTCCCTCCTTGAGCACAACCCGGAGACCCTCAATGCACATTCCCTTATCCACGGCCTTGCACATGTCATAGACAGTCAGCGCCGCAGCCGAGGCGGCCGTCAGCGCCTCCATCTCCACGCCCGTCTTGCCGTCGCACGTGACAGTCGCAGACACGTCCAGAATCCGGGGACCACCCTCCTCCTCCTCCTCCTCTTCTTCTCCCGGCGAAGCACCATCGGCCCTAGGCTCCAGCTCGACGCTGACGTGCGACAGCATGATGGGGTGGCACAGCGGGATGAGGTCAGGCGTCCGCTTGGCCGCCATGATCCCCGCGATGCGCGCGACGCCCAGCACGTCGCCCTTCTTGTGCCCGTTCTCGCGGATCAGTCGGAGCGCGAGCGGTGCCGAGAAGCGCACGCTGCAGACGGCGCGCGCCGTGCGTGTCGTGGGCTGCTTGTGTGCTATGGAGACCATGTGCGCCTCACCCGTGGTGGAAAGGTGCGTTAGCGTTGCTGATGCTGATGCTGCTGCTGATGCTGCTGCTTGTGATTTTGCCCCTTCTCCTCCTGCCTGGGGCCGGCCATCTCGGGCTGATGGGGATTTGCTGGTTGGAGAAGCGTGAGCCGGCGGCCTGATTTTGTCTTGGGGCTCGCATAGGAGCCTCGAGGTGGAAAATAGGCGGGCGGCAGTGTTGGTTGGAAGGAGACGTAACGGAAGAGGCGGGTGAGACGACCATCCGGGCGCCAATGGGGTTGTGAGGTGCCTGATATTCCCCCTCGAAGTTAGGACGGGTCGACTCTGAAAGTCTATCTCATTGCTGGCGGGCAGAATTGTCCCATCTATATGTCATAAAACTTAGCCACCGATTCCAACCTTCGCTACCTTATTATATTCAAATCCTGATGCAGCAGCTCGATTATGTCCAGATGGTTGGCTCAAAACAAGCCTTCGAAATTTCTTTGCAGAATAAGTCTGCTCCAAGAATTAAAAGCCCATTCACAGGCCCGACCCCAAATGCAGTGCAAAGGCAGACATACCATCCTAACGTGATGCATGTGATGCAGGTGGAACGACGGAAACTACCCACCTATTAAAATCATTGGTCTGTTCTTCATGTGTTCCAGCTCGCCCATGCCCGCGTGCTTGGCCTTCTTCCTTTTAACCGCCGCGCCAATTACGCTCAGCAGTTCTTGGGAATTTGGAGTCAACATTAGGGCCTTTCCGTCCTTCTCAGTCGCGGCGGGTGCCGGGAGCTGTCGGTCCATGGCGAGCTTTCTCAGCCTTGCGAGGGCCTCCTCATCGATGGGCTCGCCGCCGTTCACTTCCCTCAAGATATCCCTCAGAGACACCTCAGCATTCCCAAACAGACACACCTTCAGGTTCCCGTCGTTGGTGATGCGCAGGCGGTTGCATGAGCCACAAAAGTTATGTGTCATGCTCGTCACAAAGCCAATTCGCCCGGCGAATCCGGGGACGTGCCACGTCTTACTTGTGTCGTTCTTGTGGTCCTGAACCTTGCACAGCGATGGGTAGCGCTCACGGATGGAATCAAGCATCTCAGAGTAGCCGAGCATCTTCCCCTTGCTCCACTTGTTCCCGTCAAAGGGCATATACTCGATGAACCTGACTTCGACGTTGTTTTCTCTTGTCGTCTCAACAAAATCGAGGACCTCACGCTCATTGACACCGCGCATGACAACGCAGTTGATCTTGAAGCGCAGGCCCGCGCCGGCGCGGTTGAGCTCATAGATGCGGGAGATGCTCTTCTGCACGGCGGCGAAGCCCTTGCGGCGGGTCATGATCTGGAACTGCCAGGGGTCAAGGGTGTCGAGGCTCAGGTTGATGCCTGTCAAGCCAGCCTCGACCATGGTCTCTAGCTTGCGATGCAGGGCGATCCCGTTGGTGGTGATACACAGCTCCCGCAGGCCATGGGGCCGGAGGGCTCCGAGCTGCTGCATGAGTGGCAGAATGTCAGCCCGCACGGTGGGCTCGCCGCCGGTCAACCGGATCTTGGTGACACCCTGAGAGACAAAGGTCGAAGCAAGCAAGACAATCTCCGGGGTGGTCAGCAGTTCACGGGCAGGGGAGAGTGGGACACCCTCCTCAGGCATACAGTAGACGCAGCGTAGATTGCACTTTTCTGTGAGTGATATGCGGAGATAGTCATGTTGGCGGTCGAAGGTGTCGGTCAGGAAGTGGGAAAATGGCCTGGCATCCTTGATGGCAGAACGTCGTAGGGAGATGGGAGCACGCTCGGGGGGTTGTTGTAGTTGTTGTTGTTCTTGTTGTTGTTGTGTGGGTGATGTCGCGATCGAGGGCGGAACACCCAGGCCCTGGCTTGCTTGCTGGCCCAATAGATGAGGGTGTGTAGCATCGGCAGCAGCAGCAGTGGTGATGACCCGGCCACGAACCTGGCAGAGACGTTGGCGGGTGCGCACATGGGCAGCTGGAAGAATGCCGGAGTGGTGATGAAGACGACGAAGAGACGCTTGGCGCAGACTCGGCGGCAGCGAAATGGCGCGTAAGGACAAGGCCATCATGTTCTGGCCGCTGCTGCTGATGCCCGAGGCTCGTGCGTGATAATGGCCGTAGACGTGATGCGACGCGGAACGATGCGATGCGGACCTAGCCTACCCTAGGGGTTGCGACTGTTTGTGGAGGGTGGTGGCACGAATTCCGAGTCTCACTGCCATGTCTGGCAATCAACCGTCAAGTTGCTGCTCGCACGAGGACATTCTGGAGACCGGTGATATGTAAGAAGCCGCAGTGACACAGGTCAGTCCTCATGGCAAATTCCGCATCGTGCAGGATCCGGATGTGGTGGTGAGTCAGCAAGGGCGTAGCGTGCTAATGTACGAGTGGCGATCGACTTTTTAGGAGTAGGAGGAGGAGGAAGAATACTGCGGAGGATTTGAGGTCGTACCTACTAAGTAGGCTAGGTACCATAATGATAGGGTTCCGGTGCCCGTCCGCACCCGCTGACCGGCCTCCCAAGGTTGTCGGGGGCGGGATTATGACGGCAAGACAGTACTCCGTACAGTGCGAAATACGTGGACGTGGATGCTTACTAACTACCTAGCTGGGTACCAGGTCCTAGCCTAGGCGTAGGTAGGTACCCTGCCCAGTGCCCACTGCTCACCACCCACCCGGTAGACAGTGCTTGGGATGTCCTCGAGTTGTTGCACCTCATACTCTGTACACAATACACAATGCTCGGAGACATTGGTGGGTGCACAACATTATGCTGCTCTTGACTGACACTGCACTCACTGCACTCACTGCACTACCCTCTCTTGCACCAACCCGTCCGCGTCACTCGCCTGCTGCAAAGCACGATCAGCTCGATACGCGACGGGCTGTCTGTCTACTCGACGCCCTCGACGTCCAAGCAATGAAGTGTTAATGATATATCACCTGCCTTAGCGAGTTTGATGGTTTGATGCTGGTCAGTTTTTAACCTCACTCCTACACGGTATCTCGAGACGAGAAGGCATCATCACCAAGTCAGTCAACATGCGCTTCTCAGACAGCTTCCAGGGTGAGATCACCGCTCCTCACACCATTTCTCCCCCTTGATCCAAGCGGGCAGCCAGCTCACGATGGGTCGCATCCTTGGAGCCATCGAGATAGATCTAACAGGCGCGTCTCGTCGCCCTCATCCACCTCGTCCACCTCGTCAACCTCCAGACGGTGCTGATCGTCGGCAATAGCTTCACCCCATTGCGCTCCAAGTCCCAATGGGAAACTGGTGGCAATGCTGTCTGCCTCTTCACTGCAAATCCGAGCCGTTGAGAACCTGCAGACCATCAGAGACATCGACTTGCCACGCGATTCGTCTGGCCCCGTGACCTCTCTCCAGTGGTCTCCGACCTCTCGCCTGCTTCTGGTCGCCTCAGCCCATCAGATACATGTCTTTTCCGCCGCCGCTGAGGATGGCTTCCATGCAACCATACGCAACCCCCTGCCCCCTGCAGCAAAACCAGTCCTGGTCGGCTTTGGCGCGTCCGACTACCAGATCTGTCTCTGCGCCTCTCTGGGGCTCAGGTTTGCCGTCTTCGACCTGCGCTCCTCCACGGCCGTCGAGATAGCCCATCCCAAATTTCATCCCACCCCCTCCGCCTCGGCCTGCTGCAGGGGCTTCTGCTTCCGGCCACGGACCGGCCACCTGTCCATTCTGACACGCATATCAGGCAAGGACATGATAAGCATACATGACCCTACCTCCCTTCAGGCGCAGAGGTCCTGGTTCCCGGACACGGTTGATGCCCAGGGCCTAATCTGGGCTCCTGATGGCCATTGGCTCCTAACATGGGAGGCTCCGGCCCACGGCCACCAGATCTTGTTCTACTCCTCTGATGGCAACCTGCTCAAGACCTGGTCTGGGCCCCAGCCCCTTGTACCAGCCGACAAACATCTGACGCTTGGCCCCGGCGTCAAGCTGCTGGAGCTCTCTGCAGATGCCCGGCGCCTGGCCATCGGGGACTCGAGTAGGCGCATGTGCATTCTGGACATGGCATCCGTCACTGAATCCCTGCGGCTGCAGCACCCCAATAGCATAGTACCCACTGATACCCTCCAGGTACGACATGTTGCGCTGCAGATCCCCCCGGTCCCCCTCGTGCTGTTGATGCTGAGTCTAGCAGGTTTGGCAGGAGCAGTTCAGCGCTGCTGGCCACCATTTTGTTCGTGCTCCGCAGACCATTTCCCCTCCCAGTGGGCAGGCTGGAAGCAGCGGTTGCGCCCTCGCTGTATTTGACCCGTCCTCGACTCTCCTTGCCACAAAGCTCGAAGAGTCGCCAGGCACCCTATGGCTCTGGGATGTAGAGGCTGCAGAGCTTCGGGCAGTCCTTCTATTTCATGCGAGCGTGTCGAGGCTCTCGTGGCACCCTACCATCCGTGAGACATTGCTCGTGAGCTGCGAAGGCGAGTCGCACAACTCGCTGGCCTACACGTGGGATCCTCTGTCCGACGGTCCAAGGCCCATCGACTTTTCTGGACGACTCTCAGGCGGCAGAGTGCAGGTTCTCTGGCTGCAAATAGACGGCCTGGAACCGGCCGCCTTGTTTGCATCTGACAGCCGTCGGTACATGCTGGCTTCTCTGGCAGAGGACGATGACGAGTCCGTTCCTTGGACTGCTGCTGACCAGAGGATTGGCCTGCATAATAAAGGGGATCCTCCATATATCACAGATGCACATGTTGACGATGCGTCCGAAGAGGAAACCAGCGAGCTCGATGACACCTTTTGTTTCAAAAGAACGTGATCACGATTCTGTCTCAGATAGTTTGCCGCAACCACTTTGTACACCTCGTCACCGCGATAGACAGTAACGCGACCGATCACCTGCTCCGGACTCGGCACCCCGGACTTGTTCGTCACTCTTCTGATCCGAGCGAAAAAATGATGCCTGCACGGCGCCCCTATCCTCTCAATTGTTCTCATTCCAAGTGGGCTAGGTCGTTCCGGGGGTATCTTGATGGGTTCCTAGCCCCAAAAGGAAAAAGCAAACCGCAAGCCACCAGATCCTGTACTCAAGCCATTCGACGTTGTTTCTTCTCCCAATGATGAAGCCTGCATCTCAGACATGCTGCCAGCCGTAACGACGTGGGACCCACTCACTAGCACCCATTGGATCTCGGTTACGCTGGGCGCATTTGACAGGCCGGAGGCAACAAATTGGTGCCACCACAACCTGTGTTTCTCTGGCGTTCAGGCGTCTCGTCCTGAGCTTCGCTGCGGTGACGAGGGTGGTCGGCCTGCATCATCTGTTCCAGAGCGGGCAGAAACTTTCGACCTTCGTACGTGCACAGCCCTACCGGGTCTTTACCCCGTCGCGAGATTAGCAAACTGCATCTTATCCAGGAAGCCGGTCAATCCAAATACTAGGTATACCATCTACCAAGCAGGAATGAGACAGTCATAGTCTTACCGGCCGTGCTACACAAGGACAGCGGCAGCGAGAACGATCCAATTCGAGACACGAGATGTCAGCTGTCACTGGTGTCGTGGCTTGCATCTGGAACAGCTACGGCACTCCATTGGGCACGATCGCTTACTATGTATGCCCACAGATGCTGCTTGTGAGGAGACGGGGGATGGCAAGGCCCCCACACTGAGCCGCCTGAACCAAAGTTGACAACAGCAAAAGGGAATCCGGAAACCAGGTTCAGGGACCGCTCAGACGCTACGCCACCGCCTAAATCCATGTCTGATACATATGCGAATGCAGGCGAGAAAAGGTCATCCACATTGTTTGCTTCATGAGATCATGGCTGCATTCTAGCAAACCAGTCCTGCCAGACCGTTTGAGTGGCGGTTGCGCCTGCAGCGACCATGCGTCCGGACTGTGACTTGCCAGAACATGTCGCCGCCGGCCCGATCTTGGAGCCCATAGTATCAAACTCGGATGCCGGAGAGGGAATCCGGAGTCAATGGTCTGGATGCGAGGACCCTTGATGCCCCTATCATTCATTACTTTCTAGAGGTACAGGCAAACAGCACCTCAAATACTACCTACTTGCTGCGCCTGAGAGCCACGCAGATGCACGAGGCAGTAGCCGAGATAGCCATAGCTCGGGGAATGACACGACTGGGCCCCACGCTCGCGGTAGAGTCGACTGTCCAGTGTCGCCATCTTGAGCCGCAGAACATGCACTACCTTACTGCATGCGTGGTCAGTATGGGGTCGCCTTGACGAAGCTGATTGATTGCATACTATTATGTGAATATAAACATGGATACCCCTTCATCACCCCCAGGTCTGCTCTGAGGCCAGCAGACACACCGTCACCAATTGCAACGCATACGTTTAGACTCAATTGTGTGCTGTTTTTCAGTTGGTTGGACTATTCCAGCTGTCACTACTGTACTACCGGCTGGCTGCCTTTCGTGCACCCTCTCTCAAGGCCTCTCGCTGCTATTCGATTGATTCGCCCTGTGGCATCCCGAGACAGCAGCTATGACAGTTCCGGGCTACGAGATGCCCAAAGACGTTGCTCCACCTGGAAACCAGACGGGCACTTACTACATCCCAATCTCAAACGTGCGTGAGACCCCCCCCCCCCCCCCCCCCCGAGAAGTCGCGACATATACAACCCCGGCCGAGAAGGGTGCGCTGACGGCGACGTACCCTAGCTCCCATTCAATGTGTCATGGCAGGAAGTAAAGGATCATGTGAGACAGGTCTGCGTGGTAGACCACGTGGAAATCTTCCCCAAGAGCACATCTGGTTGGGTCAGAGTAAAGGGGTTTGAGCATTTCAAGGCAGCGTTCGGTACAATATTCCCCACGCACCCTTTCCCCCCAACGTGAAAAGCTGTGCCAGATGACATGCACAATGTTCTGGCTTTCAATGAAATCTAACAGCAGGTATTTGCAGAGTTGCTCAATGGCAAAGAGTTCAAAGGCCGGTCGGTGATAGCGGATGACAGAAACGCGGAGAGGCCATTGAAAGTACGTGATTTGGGACCAACAAATCGCCCAGCCAGCAGCAGCCCGAATTCAGCTGTCGACTCGGCATCTGAAACCTCGCTGTTTGCAGGGGGCCCAGTGTCCTATCCGAGCACGGTTGGGATATCTTCTCCCACGTCCACGGTAAGCTCGGCGTACGGTCAGGTGCGTTTCGATCTAACCTCGTCTTCGTGCCACTTGCATTCACTCCCACAAGGCGACCAAGGCCCTCTGCAGAATCCCTGCCACTTTCATGTGCCGGCTGCTCAGGCGCTGATGCCCATGTGTTTTGTACAGGATGGCGGAAGCTTCCCCATGCCCATGTCTCCGTCCAGCTACATGACGAGCCTTGGTGCCTCATTCTCGCACAGGACTATGATGCCGACCTGCGATGTCCTCACGCCAAGCTATCCTCACCCGGGCCTGCCGACGACAACGTACGGCTATTACGGCCCCGGCGCGGAGGCACAGCAACCGTTCTACGGCTACCAGACTGCACCAGACCGACAGCCAGCGTTGTACAACCAGTCGGCCTTGTACGCGGTGCAACCGGCCCAACCCTACAGCGAATTCTACCCGCCGCGACCCCCACCGCCACCTCCCAACATGGCAGCCCTTAACAACCAGATGGCCGACTTGACGATGGGCCGCGGCGCGGGTCCGAGTGGCGGCGTGGTCTACACCGAGCAGCGCGGCATCCACATCCGTGAGCTGTCGCGACGCGCCTCCGAGGAGCAGGTCCGCAGGATGATCTGTGAGGCGGCGGGCCGCGAGGCCTCCCTCATCAACAACATGGACGTGCCGCTCGATAAGGAGGGCTGCCCGCGTGGCCATGCTATCGTGCACTTTCGCAGCGCGGACCTCGCCCGGAGGATGGAGGCCAGGCTGCACGGGGCCGACTTCAAGGGGAGAAAGCTGCAGGTGCGATTGGTGAAGGAGGGCGAGGTCGTCGGAATCGGAGGTTGTGGCGCCGTGGCGAGCCCGCCGACGAGGAGCCACGGGCACCGGAGCGGCAGGCATCACACTTCCAGCTCTAGGAGGGAGGAGGGAATTAGGGCCGAGCGCAGGGACAGAGACAAGGAGAGGGGCTCCGACAGGGGTGAGAAGAAGGTCTCGTCGACATCTTCTGCAAGCAAGGCCATGCCGCTGGTGGTGAGCGGGGCCTGGCCCGCTGCTGAGGCCTCCATCTGCTCGACGCCGTCATCTACATCAAAGAGCAAGGACAAGGGCAAGGAGAAGCACGGCGGCAAGAAGTCTGCTGTCGTAATTGCGGATGGCAGCTCACGGCGGCCCGACAAGAGCTGAAAGGAAGGGGGGACCGACCCATTACAAAACCTGCCATGGGAAAGTTTCCTGATGGAGAGATGAGCTCGTTGGGCAATTGAGAAATGGCGAGAACGGAGCTGACGGGGCAACTCGGAAGTGTCCAGAGCGTGAGACACAGAAAGAAAAATAAATTGCTCTGACTAGGGGTGGCTGTTGACAACTCACGATGCGGATGTGCTCAGGCCTTAGTGGACGCTGGGGATTGGACGGGGCGCGTTCGTGGTGGAGGAGGCAGGGAGAAGAAGCAGATGCACACTCCTCGCAACGGCTGAACGGTCAACAAATATATTTTGCTTTTCTCGTTCTTCTTCTTCTTCTTCTTCTTCTTCTTCATCTTCATCTTCATCTTCTTTAACCAAAAAGAATACCCCCCCAAAGTCACTGAAAACTGTCTTTCTAATTTCATCCTCTTCGCTAATCGGGGTGGCTGCGGAGATCGTTGATGATCAAGGCCATGCTCTTCCCACCTCCATCCACATGACGTTTGTGTTGGCTTGCAAGCTCAGTCAGCTCTGCCCCGAGACTGAGCCCAGCCCAGATTGTCGTGTCCCCCCTGGGACTATGGCTCCAAGTCCGCCCTCCTGTAATACACCGCCGCACAAGTTGCAACCACCTCTATTCCTCTACCCAGCCAGTGCCACACATCCCTTCCACCGACGCTTTCAGATGCGTCAGTGCGACAGGCCGCTGGTGTGATCGCCTCATGATACGCAAGGTGAGAGACCGCATCACTCTATGCACCAAAGCGCACTGTTTGATTATTTCCAAATTACTAGTTGTTAGATACATATTCAAATTCCTCGGCGCTCTTCCGGTCCCCCGTACCGCTCCTTTTTTGGTTGGCCCTGCGAATTTCCAGAACACCATGCTCGCCGCCGTGTGATGATCCCATCAAACTTCCCTGGTCTATGGATGCCCATTCTGAACTCGGTAAGTATACAGTGGGATGACTCCACAAGCTCACATATCATAAGCCTATCCGGTTTTCTTCAAGTCACAGCACCAGGCTGGGCTTGAAGCAGAGTTGGCCAATGGCGTAGTGAGACGTAGACGTGAATCCATCAAGACAGATATTTACAGTGAGTAAGTAGTGCTATCGTAGGAATAGTGAAGCTCCTCGGAGGACCTCTGGTATTTTCATATCGGCCGCGAGTCGTATCGAGAACAAAAAAAGGAGGGAAAAAAAGGCATTGATCAACCATCATGATGACATGAGATCCCAAAGTTGGCAAGAGAATAAATATGTGGGCATGCCTTATGTCCTTCATGGCTTCGTGTCTTTAAACTCTGCGGGGAGAGCTGGTACAGGAATGGTGGTCGCGTCTGGGCGCCTAGGCTCCTCGTCATCCATCATCATTGTGTATCTCTCCTCTGCAGGCATCGAAGGAACGGGAGGGATGTCTTCGTTGGCCCTTTGCTCGGCCCTACGAACCCGTCCCGTCTGCTGGTTCACCCAGCTGTTCACGGTTCTGAACCTCGGCGGCATGTCCTCGCTGGTCGTGGTGTAGACCGTGTCGCGATTACTGTTGACAGCCTCACTGGCGTTGGCGACACTGTTCTTCCTGCTGGCAATGGGTGTCTGCTGGTAGCTCAGACGGGATGCGCCTGGAGCACCGCGCTGGCGCGTGGCGGCCGGAGCGGGAACTATGATGTCTTCGTCGCCAAACCCCGAGGACAGCGATGATAACTCTGACGCGCGGTAAACTTGACGTTTGTTCGGATCGTACGCGTCAGATGGCTGTCGGGCAAGCTCAGACTGGTTGAAGAAGAGGTCCTGCATGCGCGACCGATCTGTGGTGGTGGTTGCAACTGTTTGCATTGTTCCCATGCCTTGTGTGGTCGCAACACTCTGCATTGTTCCAGTATTTTGCATTGAGCCATACAGAAGCATGTTGTTCGGACTGATGGAGTTGGATCCATCTGCGGGCGTATCCGAGACGAACGGGTTGAAGTTACTGGCCGGTGAAAAGCCATGCTGCAGCTGCGGGGGTATTTTTGCAAGAGGTTGCTGGCTCAGTTGGGACTGAGGCGAGGCTGTCTGCGTGCGCAGTGGACTCGAGGCACTCTGAGAATTGTAAATGGAACCAGATGTAGCCGAGAACAAGTTGTTGTTGTAGTTGCTGGAAGATGAAAAGTTGGTTTGCAGTTGAGGTAATACCATTGGCCCTTGCTTTGACATGGACTGTGTCTGCGATCTTGGATCGTACATTGAGTAGATCTCTGAGATTTGACCCATGGAATTAGTCTTCTCGTATTGTGACGGGTTACGCAAATCGTTTGGACCGTCGCCCATTTGCTCCCAGCCTCGCTGACCACGTCCAAAATACGGCATCTTGGCGAGGAGCTGGTTTGACGGTGGTGGCTGGTTGCCGTAGTAGCCATTCTCCCTGGCTTTCGACTTCTTGACCATGCGCCATGCCATCCAACAAATAAAACAGACAATGATGAAACCACCTAATCGCATGGTGCTTAGTACGAGGTTGTTTTGACTTTGCAATATCCGAACTTCAAACTTACCGATCGAGCCCGCTGATATTAGTGCATGCTCAGCAGCAGGGTCTAGGCCCCTTGGCGGCCCTCTATCCTGGCCCCGGCCGTTGTCATTCCCATTCCTCACGGCTTCGAGATCAGGGGTTGCTGACGCCATGCTTTTCTCGAAGGCGAACGGAATTGTCTGAGTGGTCTGGGTGGATGGCGGTGGTGAGGTTGGAGATGATGTTGTTTCCGGGTTTCCAACGCCTTTCCTGGGCTGGGAGCTGACTGAGATGGACGACACGAGCGTAATCGGCACAGTAGTCATCATCGAGATAGGCTTTGACTTGGTCGGTGATGGAGAATTGACTTGCGGGTTGTTGACAACAGGGGGTGCAACGGCAGATGGTTTTGGCGTGGCCATGACAGTTGAAGTCATGACAGTGGAAGTCATGACGACTGTGGTCGGCGGGAGAGTGGGGACGGTTGGGGTACGCGGCGTCGCGGGCGTTGTGGGCGTTGCTGGAGCCATCAACGTCGGCGGAGTTGACGGCACCACCTGCGGAGGGGGAAACGACTGTACGGTTGGTGACGGTGTCTCCGGCTCCGCAGCAGCAAGCGTCGCCACAGGCTGGTTCTGCCCGTGTTCCTCGTCATCGTCCTCGTCCTCGGAATCCGACTGCTTGCCCTGCCTGTTCTTGCCGCCCCGAGAAGCGTTCCCTGCTGCAGCCTCCTCGTCACCGCTGTCGTCCTCGCCCTCGACCGCATCCTCCCGCCTGCGAAGATTCCGCCTGGTGGTCACCACCGACAGGTCACGTCGTGGGGCCCTCAGCGAGGTATCGACCGGCGCCAGACGCTGCCGCAAATATCTCCGCCGCAGACCTGCTCGGACTTCCTTCTCTTCCTGTCGAATATCCATTACGGGGGCCATTTCGTCCACTTTTAGCATCCTGTCCGTCACCGCTGGCGATCCCCTGTGCGAATGCGGCAGCCCATATGCTCGAGCGTGCCCAAGCGTGCCCACGAGTGTTCAAGCGAGCATGTCCACTTGTCCCAACGCCGGCGTGGTAATAGTAGGTCAGCAAAAAAATGATAATAAAAATGAAATCAAGAAATTCGCAGATTAGTCAGTTGCCACCAAGGATAAGTAGGCGAGTGGAAAGGGAGGCGGCCGAGAAGCACTGGAAAAGGGAGTAGAGAAAGTAACACAGAGGCCAGCCCTGGAGATGAAAGGAAAGGGTGGAAAGAGTGAATGCAGGCTAGACAGAAGTGAGACTTCCAAGACAGAAAGGCTTGGTGACAGAAGGGTATCAGACTGGGGAGGGAGGGATAGATTTACCCGCTGCGTGGTCGATGCCAGAGCATGAGCGCCTCGGGAGTAGACGAATGGGCCAAAGCACCAGTGAAGGCCGTCCTGACTCGAGGGAGGGATGGTCCTGCAAGAGGGTTTGGGACCTTACGCTTTGGGGGAGATCCCAAACGAGGCTCAAAGACGGATCCTCAGGGGGTTTGTGATGGCAGGTTTCCTGCACTGACCCCCCCCCCCCCGGGGGGGCAGGGCAAGACGAACCAAGACGGAAGCGAATCTATCTGACAGGAGAGGCTGACGCCATTGCCACCTCATCGGAGAGATATCTTGTCTGGCTGTCTGGGAGTAAGTGGGTAGCAACCCACCAAGATGGATCTGCCGCCAGCCCAGCGCACCGGCCAGGGCTGCTGGTAGCTGAGCCTCTGGTTCAGCAGTCCTGGACGCAACAGCAGCTGGACGACGAGGACAGACGAGGCACTGCTGCACAGGACAGGCAGGACGCAACGGGAGGGGGAGAAACCAAAAGCCGCTGCGCGCTGAGCATCCCAGTCGAGCTAAGCGTGCCGTCTGCGCAGAATGGTCGCGCTGAGTCGAAAACGTCGGTTCGGTAGCAGACTTGTAGCAAGTTATTAGGCGTAGTAGAGGCACCTGAAGGGGGCTGCTGGGGTCCAGGCGAGGCCATACGGAATTACTCGGCAGCAGACACAACATCACAAAACATGGCTGCTGTGCTGCAATGAGATGAGATGGACCCTGAAATGTCACACACACACACATTCTCTTTCTCTTTCTCTTTCTCTCTGAGCGAGTGACGGTTCAGTCGTGGGCGTGCATACCGGACGGTAGGCAGCTGGGTAACCTAGGCACCGACCTAGGTACCTAGGTACCTAGGTAGGTAGGTAGGGAGGGACTGGTGAGCGACGCATTGATGGTTGGTGGTGCCTTCTCAAACACAGGGCAGCACAGAATGGGAGGGGCGTTGGAGGGTTGAAGTGGGGCATCAGTCCGGGCAGTGATGTCGCAGGCAAGCGCACTGGCGCAGTGCCCGAGTGTGTGGTGAGGTGAACCAGTCGAGCAGTCGAGGTGAGGTCGGCTTCAATGTTGCGGCTGCTGTTACGGAATTGAGTGGAGCCCACAAGTGCAGTGTCTCAGAAGCGGGCCCGACAGGTTTCAGACAGGGCGTCCCGGTAGGCGCCTAGCCGTCCTTGGCTTAGTGCCGTCGGAGAATCACTGACGTCTTGCTTCTCTGCACCTTCTTACATAGGTCACGTCTTCTACCCCTGTAAAGGTCGTAAGCAAATGGGTTAAATTCTCTTGTCTCTCTCTTGTCTAAGTTTGTACCTAAAGGCCGAAAGGCCGAGAACTACTTATGAGTACTCCAAGGGGGCCCGTGCAAGGTTCCTTCCTAATAATCTCCCCCCGCTCGAAAGGGTCTATATCCTCGTTAACAGGAAATTTACTAAGTTTAAAATAATATCCTTAAAAGCTAAAGAGTAAAACCTACAACTATCGTAGGGTTTTACTTATTAGTTCTATGATCGTTATAGCTATTATTATACTAAATTTTGGATAAATAGGCAATTGCAAGCAAACATAGATAGTAAAGCTTCTACTTTATTTTCTAATTGTAACAACGTCTTTTATTTATGGAATTTAGGTTTAAAGCTAATGTATTTAATAAGGTATTTTATTATACTATTAAGAATAGTTTGCTTACTTAATAATTGGTTTTTATAATTCTTTATATAGATTAGTTTAATTCTAAGTAAAGCTTTTCTAAAGGAATCTATTAAGCATAATTTAAGATAATTAACAAAAACTACATTATATTTAAGCTTTTATATTTATAAGAAGTTTAGTTTATACACTAAATAATTAATTCTTTTAGTAATTCTAAATAGCCTAGTGTACTATAGTTTATATTTGTAACTAATATTTATCGAAATGCTATATTCCTTATGCAATTAGAAAAGTATTTATTTGTTAATATTAAAAAATTTAGCAAAATATTGCTAGTTAAAATATGCTTTTATAGTTATAGTTGCAAAAGCAAAAGCGTTATATATATAGATATAGCTTTA
>MAVT02000966.1:0-18502 GCA_001702395.2 Diaporthe helianthi | reverse complement strand
CTATACTCCTCTAATATTAATAGCTAAGTCTTAGAGTAACCTTTTTAATACTATAGGCTCTTTCCTAGTATACACTATACTTAAGAGCTCTACTTTTATAGTTAATATAGTTATAGTATCTTACTAAGCTACTTACTATTAGATTAATCTACTAAATAAATAAACTATATACCTATAAGATAAGTACTATATTACTATATTATCTATAAAAGAAGTATCTATATAGAATATTAGAGCTTTTACTACCCTACTACTATACTAAATAGTAAGAAAATAAATAGAATAAAGGTATATAATATACTAATTTACTACTTTTATATACTCTAGTTTTAAATTTAGTAAAAAGAGTAATAGTTAAGAGACTATAAATACTACTTCTATATAAATTATAATAGTTATATATAGAATTAAGCTTACTTATTCCTAATATACTTTAATCTACTTCTTTATAGTACTCCTAGAATATAGTTATAATAGTATATATAAGATTAGTATATTTAATAGTACTCTCTCTATTAAATTAAAGTACTTAGTAATCTTCTTAATATATATATTATATACTAAGTATAACCTACTAGCTACTTACTTTTATATAATATATATACTAAGGTATTACTTTACTACTCTTTAGTTCTTAACCTTATAGGCTTCTTTTAGCCTATTAATTATAACTTAAGCTTTTAGCTTATAGTTCTTATAAAATAGAATAAGGGAATTATCTATCAAGAATACTACTATAACTATATTTTACTTATTCTAGAAGAAATAGACTTTCTCTTTATTTTATTATAGACTAAGCTTTTAGAGTATAAAGGTAAACTCCTTATACTATAATAAAGGTATATCTTCGAGCCTATATACTATACTATATAATAGAATATACTTTCTAGGTTTTTTAAATTTATCTAAGAGCTTATAGTATATTAGGTTTCCTTCTAGCTAAGCGTTTAAGAATATATTTACTATATTAAACTATGGTATTTTAAGGTTATATTAAGTAGTAAGAGCTATTATAATTTAGAAAAACTTAATAGTAAGTATAGCTATATAGGTACTTTAAAGTATATTATAAGGCTATATATCGCTATATACTATAAGTTTTACTTTTCCTTACTTAAAAAACTTATCTTAGTCCTACTTATAAGTAAAACCCTATTAAAATAGTAGTAGTTTTCCTTATACTTAGAGTTATTTAATAAGTTTTTATACTCCTATTTTTATTTAGGTATATAGTTTTATATATAAAGCTTCTCTAAATAAATCTACTACTAAATAATTCTATAGCTTATACTAGCTATTAGAAGGAGGTTTCTATAGCTTATTTTTATAGACTTTCTTATTTTAAGGGAGATTAGCGTTCCTTTAAGCTACTAAGTATAATATTTTATATTCTTAATTACCATCCCTTAGTACTTTTTATTAATTAAGTATATATATACTAAAGAAGTATAACTATACTTAATCTTCTAAGATATTAATTTATTTATCCTTAAAGAGTATAATAGTAAAGATACTACTACTCTTTAGTAATAAGTTCTATTAGCGCTAGCTTACCTTTATTAATTTATATACCTCTTTATATTAAGAGCTATATAAGTTTAATAATTCTACTATTAGTAGAGGATTAGTTTATACTATAATAGTATTATTAGTAGTTATTTCCTTTACTAAAAAGGGAAGTCTTAAGCTTATTTTAGAGATTTACTACTAGGCTTATTTATTAGTAGGGACTATTATTTTAGGTTACTAAGTATTTAGCTCTTACTTACTACCCCTTAGAGCTTCTAGCTCTAGGTTAGGGGCTCTAATAGGCCTATACCTACCTCCCTTTAGTACTTTCTATACTAGTTTAGGAGTTCTTTCTAGGCTTAAAAAGCCTTCTAGATATATAGCTTCTACTATTAAGCCTACTAGTAAAACGCTAAAAGGCTCTATATTAATAATATCTATCTAGCTATATTAAGAATTACTAATTCTAAGTACTTAGTAAAGTATAATTTCCTCTACTTTATCTTTTATAGTAATCTATTTAAGTATATCTAAATACTCCCTAATACTTAACCTTTCTTCCTTATTATTTAAAGTATAAAAGAAAGCTTTATTAAATATAATACTCTATATATAGATTACTTTATTAACTATAAAGACTTATATAAAAAAGATATTTAAGGTATTATAGCCTACTAAATACTTAATATAAGTATATAGCTAGACCTTAAAGTCCTATCTATAGCGCTTAGCTTCCCTATCTTTAAGGAGTAAATATACTTAGTAACTATAAGTATAGATATTTCCCTAGCTTAAGTATAGATTTACTATAAGCTTATATACTTATTAAGGAGTATATTAATAAAAATAGTTAATAAATTAAGCTTTAAAAATCTATAATAGGGATTACTAAGATTAAGCTTATTATAGTAATTTATTATATAGATATATTATAGCTAAGATTATATATAGCTATAGATACTTAGGTAGATATACTATAGCATATATTCTAATTAATTAGGTAATAACTTTTTACCTAGTATACTTAGTACCCTTATTAGGTTTATAGGTATAAGTAAGTATAGGCTTAATTTTAATACCTATTTCTTTATACTAGACTTAGTAAGTAGTAGTTTTATATATAGAGAGTATAGAAGTATTATTATCTTACCTAATCTTATATATAGAAAGGCTATACTTTACCTTTACTATACTTATAAAAGTCCTAAGTATAGGAAAGAAATTTTTTTTATTCTTTTCTTTTAGAGTAGATTTAAATAGAGTATTAGAGTACTTACTCTTAATTACTATAAGCTAATTTAAGCTATTAATACTATATAAAAAGTTAAATAAATCCTACTAAATATACTAGAAAGGGTACTTTAAATAGTTTTTAAATACTTATTTTAATATAATATACTTAGTATAAGCTATAGTATAATACTTATACTTAATATAAGGTATACTATCTATCTTTACCCCTTATAGAGCCTATACTATTACCCTTAAAGTATCTAGGCTAAGATATTTTATTTATAAGTACTAGAGGTACTCTAAGTCTTTTCTTATAGGTAATAGCTATATAGAGTATTATTATTTTAGAGTAAGTAAAGGAAGTATTATAATACCTACTTTACTTAAAGGGATACTTTAAAAGCTTAAATAGATAAAAAGTAGCTTATATTTAATAAAGACTAAGTTTTAATAATACTTAAGTTATATAAGAATAATACTCTCTTCTAATATACTAAACCTTAAAGTATAGTTAAGTTCTATATACTATACTTTAGTTTTTCCTAAGTAAGCTTTTTAAACAATATTTATATAAAATCCTTTAATAATAATAATGGGACTATGAGCCTTTGACAATGTGCTCTACTAAGCTTGCACAGGGTTGGCTGACTACGCAGGCGCGGCGCGCTGCGCAGGCTAAGTGCTCGGAGTTTGCCCCGAGCCTAGATCCTTCGGGCCCTTAATAATAATAATATTAATAAGAATTAGGTCCCTAGTCTTAAGACTATTCTTAGTAGTTAGTATATTTTAAAGTACTTAAGAACTTTTCTTAGAGATAAGGAAAGAGGTAGTACTTATTTTTATAGTTTTATTTAGCCTGGAAGTATAGAATAAACCTAGTTTAAGTAGGTCTTAGCTATTAATAAGGTAGGCTATACTATAGTTATCTAATAGAGTACTCTAAGAGAACTAGTATAAAGTATTATAAACTATTAAAAAGATTTACTCTAGCTTAAATTAACTAATTACTAAGAAATAAGTACTAAGACCCCTAGGGTAAACTACTCTAAGGTACTCTTTTTATCCTTTTTCTTATAAGGTAGTAAGGTTAGCCTACTTAGCTTTAATTTATTCCTTACTTACTAAGATTCTATAAAGCTTAACCTACTTTTTCTACTATAAGTAAGCCTATATCTCTCTTAAATAAAAAGGAGTTAGAGTATTCTAGCTAAGATACTATACTTTTTTTAAAGATCCCTTTATAGTAAGCTTTAAAGTAGAGTAATCCTTAGCCTTCTAAGTATAGAAACTATTATCTTTATAGTAAGGGTAGTAGTATTTAGGCCTAGGCCTTTAGCTTTATAGTACTTAGAATAATCTTAGCTACTCTAAGATAGTATTATTAAATATAGTAAATATAGTAGGTCCTTAAGATTTACCTACTTCCTAGTAGCTAATTACTTTAAATTACTTACTAAGCTTAGGAAGTATAAGTAGAGTTCTCCCTAGCTTATTATCCTTTATTAACTCTTAGAGTACTTAGCTTACCTAATTTAAAATAAGGTAAGTTCTAATAGTAATAAGGAAGTCTTTACTAGTAAGTACCCTATCTACCTTTATAAGTTAATAGGCCTTAGCTTACTTATATATATAAAGCTACTAAGTATATTATTTAAGAGAGTTTATACCTCCTACTCTTACTATTACTAGCGCTATTTAATACTCCTTTATAATAATAGTTTTAGTACTTATATCTAATAGTATAAGAGTATTCTAAAGTACTTTAATAAGCGCTTTAAGCTTAAAAGAATTATTTAAGTTAAGTACCTTTATTTAAGTAAAGGTAAGTAGGCTATTATTTATTATATAGTTTACTTAGTTTTGGACTAATATCTAGTACTTAAGAGTATAGTAAAGAAAGTTAATCTCTTAGATTACTTTTAATAGGACTCTTTAAACTCTTTCTAAGCTACCTTTTTATCTAGTTTAGTAGGTATAGTAAGTTTTAGGCTATACTATTTTAAAGTAAAAGGGGAGTTCTTCTACTTATAGGCTACTTAGAAGAAGGTAATCTAAGTATTTATATACTTTTTTTAAGTAAGCTATTAAGAGTAGTAAACTTAGGAAGTTTAGAAGTTCTATAAATAGAGTTTAGAGTATTAGGATTAATTAGTTACTAGGTCTTCTTAATTCTATATTAGAATTTAAACTATAAAAACTAAGTTAGGAAGCTTTTATAGTTATATAAGAGTATACTTTTAGTAGGAATATAATTAGAGCTTTTAGGAGTTATTATAGTAATAAGGGAGTTAAAAGAGTAGTTAGGAATATAGTACTTATTAAGCTAAAGAGCTTTAAATAATAAGAAGATTAGCTTAATTTACATATAAAGTAGGGGAATTAAGTTAAAGCTAGACTTATAACTATTATAAATTAAGTAGGGTAGATTAAATATTGTATATTAGCTTATTTATTCTATTTAAGTAAAAAAGAGTGTGGGAAGCCTATTCTTATAGGAAATTGTAGATATAAAAGTAGAGCCCGCAGCTCGTAATAGACCTCAACTCGGGGCTTCTTAAATTATTGCTTGTGGTTGGTTATGCGGGCGACACGTACGTGTCCAGAAGTCTGTCTATACACACACGTGCATGAGCACTTGAGGGTCGGCCCGCCGTTGCAAGTAAAATATTTGCTGCGAGGCCTTCATTCATATCATTTCACAGCTACTATCACCAAATTTCGAATGTTTGGATATTGGAGAGCTCTATGTCAGTGCCTGAAGGATGATGCATGGTGGTTCCAGTCTCGGCAGCAGCGCCTCAGGTGCCACTGTCGTCGGCAAGCGCTGATTGACCTCAAAATCATTGGAAACCGGAGTCGGTAGGCACAAGGCAGGTTTGAAATCATGAGAAAAGAATTAGCATAGGTTACAGAATTCGATCATCTGATACACTTGCCGCAGTTTGTGGAAAGAGAAGCAAAGAGGACGGTGAGCCATCTCGACCGCCGCCTTTGGCCCGATGTTCATGACACACGGCTCGGTCTCGAGGTAATTCCAAGCCCAGATTGTCTCAACCCTAGGTGGCCTCGTGCTGTTGCCCTGCCTCTTTCCTGTGATTCCAAATGTTCCTGTTCAAAAAAGAAAATTTTCAAACATGCAGCATGGCCTGAAGTCCGTTCACAAGACAGGATCACAACATTTGAAAGCAAGCCGTATCCTCAAAAATCTGGAATAGATTCATTGCTGCTCCCAGGTCTCTCAAATCTCACATAGAGGAGGAGACTTATGTCCAATGTTTCATTAGGAACAATTTTGATCAATATAAAGAAAATGCTAGTAGTAAGAATGTAGCGCTTTACGGAGTACACGAGGCAGGTATCATAATGCTACCAAACACAACGGACAGCACTGGATCGTGCAAGGAGTCAATGAGAGACTTGACACCGTTTCATATGTCGCAAATCCACTTGAAACTTGCCACAAGAAACCAGAATCCCCAGGTACTGTCCACAACGCTGACAACAACAATTGACTTGCAAGAAAATCTTCTTGCAACTTCCCAAATCCGCAGGCTCCAAATATTGGAGGCTTCGATGCCATATTGAAGTTGATGTCCGTTTGCTAGTCAAGCAAAGTGTCGCTGCCCACTCTCATCCCATCTTAAGCCTGCCCCCATTTGCCAAGTCTCCTCCACCTGCACCTCGCCTTTGCGACCTTCTCTCCATTGAGTCCTTCCCGAGGAGCTCACACTTTCCCTTGGAGCCCAGGTGTCGCTGGTCAATTTGCTTACGAGTCCACGGGTATCTTCGCTGTCATCCAAGTTTCATCCCTTTTCTTCCAATTGAAAACATCAGCCATTCCCCTTTGGACTACATCCTTTCCACTTCCTCATCGATCAACTCCAAGAAGCAGCTCGGCCACGGTGCTCAACACCTCAAGAAAACTGACTTGAACTTCGTCAATTTTGACTGGTTCTCGCTGGTACGCTTTCTCAATACACTGTTCACTCAATCCTGCAGATTTCGACCATAGATTGACCTGAAGTAGGTATCGCTAGAATGGTCCGCATCAAGACACCGTCGCCGCCACCTCCCGGTGGAGGAGGGGACGAAGAAATTGAGCGCTTCGACCTTCACATTCCGGATAACCTCAGACTGGTTGGGTCAAATGAGACACCTACTAGCTTCCGCAAGCGACCAAGCACTGTCCATAGCTCCGGTACTCCGGCCAAGCGAGCCAACACTTCGGCCTCCTCGTCTGCAAGGGGCTCTACGGCCTTCTCGTCTGCCAGGGCCTCTCCAGCTGCTGCCTCGAATGCCTCCACCGGCTCCAAGAAAAAGACACCTCGGGTCAGGACTCCACAGAAACCGAGAGTCAAAGCGCCCAAAATCATATTTGGCGTTGATTTTGGCACCACGTAAGTCAACCCGATCCCACAGAATTTATGGTCAATACTCATGGTCAACAGGTACACAGGCATTGCTTACGCCTACTCAGGCAATCCGAAGAAAATTGACATACTGATGTCTTGGGACAACACCAACAACGATTATGTGAAGATTCCCTCTGCGATCAAGTTTGATGATCCAAGCAACATCTGGGGCGTCGAAGCCAGGCATCTCTCGGACGCACTGAGATGGTTCAAGTTGACGCTGGTCAACCCGTCAGATCAGGAGGTCCATGTTCGCAACTCCACTCAGATTCAAGATGCTCGAGCCGCCCTGGAAGCCCTGGAAATGTCTCCTGTGGAAGCCATCAGCATTTACCTGAAACACGTGTGGGACCACTGCATCGAGAAGCTGAAGCTTGCAGAGGGAGCGGACACCGTGAACTCCTCGCGCTTCCATGTCATCTTCACGATTCCAGCTATTTGGCCACACTACGCTCGCAATCGAATGCAGAAAGCCGTCGAAGAGGCAGGAATCCTAAAGAGGCGCGCAGCTGGTCAGACCGATCATGACTTCGTCTCTGAACCGGAGGCTGCTGCCCTTGCAACACTATCCAGCATTGAAGGACGACACAACATCATGGTATGTACCTTTGGATGATGAGAAATCCAGGACTCTAATCTCATCTTAGATCGATGATGCTTTTGTTATCGTTGACTGTGGAGGAGGCACTGTCGACATCATCACCTACAAGACAACCAACATAAACCCGATGACCCTTCAGGAGCTTGTGAAGGGTAAAGGTGAGTAGAAGTCGACCAAAGTTTCAGTTGCCCTGAAGAACTGTCTCCTCAAAACTTCTAGCTACTGAGGAACAGCCCCTCTGACCGGTATGCAGGTGACCTCTGCGGCGCAATTTTCGTGGATGAGCGCTTCAAAACCCTTCTTGTCACAAAGCTGCAGGCAATACGTCCGGACGCTATGCGGCTCGTGTCTGATGTGGAAATGCAGGAGATGATGGCACGCAATTGGGAGAACGAAATTCGCAGTGAATTCGACGGCACAGCCAACACTTGGACGATCCGTCAACCGCTGAGGCTCATCGATATGAGTCAGCTGGACCCCAACAATGGATATCCAACATTCAGCATCACATCAGCAGAGGTGACAGAGGTTTTCAGACCCTGCATGGAGAAGATTCACAAGCTGGTGGCTCGTCAGATTGACGCTGCCACCAAGAAAGATGGCACTCCACCCAAGGTAAAGATCTCTTTTCGAATGTCACTTTGATATCTGAGACACTGAGTCCAACGGGTTGTGCTGAATTTGTGTGCTAGTACGTGATACTCGTTGGGGGCTTTGGCAGTTCCAAGTATCTCTGCCAGTACCTTCAGAGCCGCTGCCCTGGCGTGGAGGTTTTGCAGCGGAGAGGCGCTGAGCCGTAAGTACAAACACTCCTTGAGCTCTAGAGGTAAACTGTCGCTGACACGACCCAGCTGGTCGGCCGTTTCGCGCGGAGGTGTCGTCCACGGCCTTACTCAGTTGAAGCTCGACACTCCTTTGAAGGTCGGCATAAAATCTAGAATTGCAAGGGTCAGTTGGGGCATTGTTTGTCAGGAGCCGTTCAATCCCGATGTGCACCCCCCGGAGGATATGTGGTTCGAGCCAGACCTACAGATGAAGGTGGCCGTCAAGGTGATGAGGTGGCATCTTGTGCAGGTAAGCCGCACCAAAGGTCTTATCGACCCTCTTTTCGGTCTAACATGTATTCCTCCCAAATTACAGGGCCAAGACATCTATGCTGATCGCGATCCCTCGTTTCTGCTCACCAGCTACCGTGCCGAGCCACCCAAGAATATGGAGACTACCATATACGCGTCCTCGGTCGCCATTCCCCCTGCACGCAGAGGCGACTCCGTCAAAGAGATTTTCAAACTCAAGTGGGATATTAGAATTGATTGGGACTCGCTCCCAACTTTCGTCAATGATCAAGGAAAGATCTTCAGAAAGCTCGAATACGAGGTCCGGATGAAGTGCAGTGCCGGAGTTAGCGAGTTCTCCGTCTACCACGGTGGCTATAAACAGGCGGGCAGGAGGATCTCTCTGGAGGTTTACGAGAATTCGGATCTTTGAATTGGGGAATGGTTTTCAGCTTTTTTTTGGAGCATGCATTCTTTGAGAGACACGGTTTTCGCAGATTGTTCGGGAAGTTTTGGGGCATCTTTCCATGTTGCAGTCCAGCACTCTAAGATGGTATCTTCTTGGGATTGCACACCTTTTGGCCTGGCTTGGATGGCTTGGATTGCAATTACTCGGTGGCCATGGATTCTTATCACATGGAGAAGTTTTTACGTCTCGTTCGTCCTATCAACGAGCCACCTAGGGTACCATTGCTTAAACATTGACAGAGGAGCCGCTTCACCGGCCGAGTCTGGTCAACTGGTGCCTTCCAATTTTGGTGTGTGGCAGAAATATTTACGCTCGCAAACGAATCAACAGGTTTTGGCTCATAACTTTAGAACACGTAGACCTACCTACGTGTAAGCCGTTTCTTCCCAAGTTCTCTTGATCGTAACTGCTGCAGTTCTAGCCACAACCTTTCGACTCAAATGTGCCCACCTACCTAGGTCAACTGGTACTGTGGTACTTGAGCATCTTGGTATGAACTCTCTTTGTTCTTTTCTCTTTACCCCGTACCTCTGATTTTTCGCTGGCATCCCTGTGACGTCTGATTTTCAAGCTTTTGGTTGCTATCAGTAGCGCCTCTATGGACTGAAAGTAGCTCCGGGGCTCACTTCAAACCATTTGACCCCCAGCATCGCGTCACTTAAATCAGTTCCTCCAACTTGACACTGTCCACGACCAGCGAAGTCAACGCTCTTTCTGACAACCACTCGATTTAGCATATTAGCCAGCTTTTTCTCCTCCCCATCTGTTGAGCGACACCTAAACCATTCAAAATGCCACCTGATCAACTTGAGAAGAGATCCAACACTTCCAAGGGGCGTCAAAGGTCGCGTTCGGTCGGCATGAAGTCCGCCATCGAGGTCATTGACCTCACCACACCAGCGAAGACGGAAAACAGCAGCTCCCGCAAGCATGATCGGAACGAGCCAAAACCCCAAGCCGGAGGCCCAACCAAGCGTCCCAAGCTGAAGAGAGACAGCGAGCCGCCGATGCGTAAGGATACGAACATTACCCCAAGGGTAGAACGAAACAAGTTGAAAAAGGATATTAACCGTTGCAAAGCCTCACGTACAAGCGAGCATCAGAAGCTCAAGGAGACCGTCACGGCCCTCAATCGCGAGCTTGTTGACAGAAAGCGAGAGACTGAAATCCTCAGGGGCGAGCTGACCAATCTCAAGCATACAAACAACAAGACACAGCAGAATCTCGAGGGGGCAAAGCAGGGTCTCAAAGATACTGTCGAAGATTTCCAGGGCCGATTGAATAGCAGAAGGCACGAGCATGATGGAACAAAGCAGGAGCTTCAGGGCACGAAGCGCAGGCTCAAGAAAGTCGAGAATGAGCTCAGTAACTTGAAGTTGGAGCTTGCTTCCAAAGTTTCCGAGCTTGAGAGCTGTCAGAAGAACAACATCGAAAAGTCTGATGAGATCGGGAAGCAACAGTCTGTCATCGAGACAGACCGTGCGCACGTTCAGTTCCTGGAGGCTTTAAGAGACGATCCTACTACGGGTCTCATTGCCTTGCAGCAATCATGCCAGAGCAAGGAGGATGATTTGAATGCGAAAGCTGCAGTCATCGCTGCACTGGAGGAAGAAGTCCACAGTATCAAACACCAAAATACATCCCTGAGGGAAGCTTTAGATGAAGCAAACATCGCATTGGAGAATGCGAAGTTGAGCCGTGATGAATACCGCGATCAGCTGGTTCTCAGAGAGGAAAAGTTGAGCTCCACGGAGCGGGCTCTGGAGAAGGAAAAGCTGGACCGTGAGGAAAAAGAGAAGGAAGTAGATGCACTGCATCTTGTCAATGCGAAACATGGCCACCATACCCACCGCATTGTGTCGAAAGGAGAAAAAGCCATGTCTGCGTTGAAGTCAAAATGCAAAGGTAAGTCATCAGTGGTCCCTAAAACTTCGACACTACTAATTGGTCCACACATCCAGAGCACAAGACCACTGCCTCTGCATTGCATGAAGCGAACATCGAGCTACAGACTCATTGTGCAGAGCTTCAGGCCACGATTCAACGCCATAATTACAAGGAACCAGACGACAAAATAAAGAAGGACTTTGCCAGCTTGGAGTCCAGCGTTCGGCAGTTCGTCGACGGGTTCGCGAGGCCAGTCGTCAACGCTACTGATGAGGAGCTCAACGCTCTCTGGCCGAAGTGGTCACCCAAATTGCGCGACTTCTTGTCAACTCCCTTGCTTTGCAACCAGGTTCTCGAAGCATACGTATGGGAGTACCTCGTCAACAGGATTTTCACCCCAGGATCCCGAATCTGGGCTGGTGAGATGGGACAGACTTTGGAGAAGGCTCTTTCTATGGCAACAGGTACCCTCTCCCGCCATCTTCAACACCCCAAGATCGAGTGCATCCTTTCTAGACCTTTGTTCTGACCTACTTGTAACAGACGAGACTGAAGGATTGGGATTCAATAGCGACCTGTATATCGATCTCCAGCACGTGCGGTCTAGTTCAAGCAGGCTCATCAGTCACTTGAATGGTGCAAACTGGCAGTCAGAGTACTTCGACTCGGATGTCAACACCATGATTTCCACTCTGTCAAAGCTTCTTGGACTCGGTGAAACAACTGGCTCAATGCAGGCTGGGGCCATGAAGATTTTCGAGTTGGCCCGAGCTTTGGAAATCCAGCTCAGGATGTTGAAAGCCATACACACCGTCCAAATGCACAAGTCCACTCCAAACGGAGTGAGGCTGAAATACGGATTCAATGCTGCCGACGAGGACATGGAAAGCCGTTCTCCCGCTCAACCAGGCAAGATTCCGGGTCGTAGTCCACCAGTGGACTTCATCGTGTATCCTGGACTGTACAAGCGCGGCACCAACAGCGGCTCCGACTATGAAACCACATCATGCTTGATCAAGATGGGCGTGGTGTGTGATGCCACACAGTTGTGCCTGGATCCGGGCCCGTCTACTCCTACACAACCAGAAGCCAACCAGGACCAGACAACCTTGCGCTCCGGAAAGGTCATACAGCAGAGGCAATGCAACAGTCAAGATCTCACGCCTGATAATGGCATCGAATCAACGGACGGTGAATCCCGTCCCACGAGAGCAGCAAAGAGCCAAGGGAGCGGATCTAGTCGGAAGAGGGCGAGAAACAATAGAGAAATTGAATTGGATGCGGAATACGTCCCCTGAAGGGGCATTTGAGTTCAAGGAGTCAGAAGAAGAGATGTCGTGCCGGATCGATCACACAGCTCATCGCTACCTGGCTGGTTGCCTCATGGGCAAATTCCCTATGCCCGTAGGGCCTTTATTGTCAGAGTTGTCGTTTTTTTTCTTCCTCTTCGAGATTGTGGTTGGAAGCAACAAACCTCTGCATATCCCATCACGACTAGCGGAGACGACAGAGAGCCTGCGAGCGCAATTCTGACGTCGGTGCATACACGCGCGTGACGGCGCAATCAAAGATTTCGACGGTATGGAAAATTATGGCATTCAGAAACGGCCTAGGGCGTTCAAATCGAATGAACGCATGACGGAGGCTATCAAGTGCCTTTGAAGGTTGCGGAGAGAGTGTGATTGGGGTGGAGGCTCATGGATGGCGAACTGCTAGTTTTGAAGAGCCGTTGGCTGATGCATACACTTTGATGGAAATGTCCGTCTTCGCAATGGCTGCGAATCTCCTTCATGGCAGCAAGGAAGCAAGGCGAGTCTGGGGTGAGAAGCTCACCTGGGACTGCTCTAATGTGTCTCGCAAGTGCGACACGGACACGGCCAAGGCAGTTGATGAATATCACGACAGCAGAAGACAGGAAGACTAGACTGAAATCGATGAATTTATTTTGGACCATTATCAACTTTCCCACCAGTTACCCGCGGCATCAGCACGTTCTGTATATGTAGGCGGTGGCCCATCAGGGGGCGGCATCGGCAGAGGCATCGGGGATGAAGACGCCACGCCGCCACTGACCCTTTGGAACGCTTGCTCCCGTGTCTTTTGTAAGCGCACCCTGGCCTGCCTAACAACCTCGTTCTTCTGGTCTGCCTCGCGCAGTAGTTCCATGTGTCGTTGTGTAGCCGACATCAGGTCGATGTTGAGGGACTGCGAGCAGTTGCGGACCTCGAGGTTCGACTGCTGGATCTTCTCGTGGAAGGCCATGTCGGAGAATATGTTGTCGAAGAAGACGTCGCCGAGCAGGTTTCCCTGTGCGATGCTGACCGGTGGCAAGGGGCGGACCATGGGCGACGCCCGCTGGGCCTGGGTCACCAGCGCGGTCGCCTGCCTGACGAGGTTCTCGGCCTGGTTGAGTGCGCTGCGCTCCATCATGTCGGAGAATGTGCCGCCGCCAAACATGTCTACCCTCGACGCGTGCAGGGCATCCTCCATGGCCATCAGGGCGCCGTTCAGCCGGTTCTGCGCCTGTGTGAGGATGTTGACCACCTGGCCCTCTGCCTCTGCCCGCGACCGCGCCTCTTTATAGGTCTGTATGGCCTGGCTCGTCTCGTGCTCCTGCTGGTCTTCCTCGGGGAACCCAGGCGACGGCCCCGTGAAGATGGACTCGTACAGGCTGTCGAGCTCCCTCTGGGCCTCGACGTGCGTGGCGGCCCTGACGTCCAGCTCATCGCGCACCGTCCTGGCGTCGGCGAGCATCTCGTCCAGGTTCGTCTTCATGACGTCTGCCTGGTGTTCCTCCTGCAGGACGTCAAAGTACTCGCGCTCCTCCTTGGCGGCACGGGCCTCGAACTTGTCCGCCTTGCCTGACACCTTGAAGGCAAAGCGGCGCAGGACGCTGTCGCGGTAGTTCTCATGTTCTCTCAGCTCCTGCTTGCGCCTGTACCCGATCTGCTTTAGCCTCTCGGCCTGCTGGGCGACCTGCTTCTCGAGGTCTGCGACTTGCTTTTTTTGCGACTCGAGATCCGGTATGGCGCTATCAGTCTGGTGGAGGATTTTGAGGAGCTCCACGTTGCGCTCCGAAGTGTCTCTGATCTTGGCCTCGAGAGACATTGTGTTGTTTGAAGCGAGTAAGCAGGTCTCGGCGTGAGGCCCCGATATCGATATCGGTGTCGAGATCGTGGGTGTTTGTGTGAGTATGCGCTGGACGAGGTCGTCGATGAATTATATTGGGTTGCTGAAGAACAAGACCCTTACAAATGTGTCTTGATTGTAATAATGTGTAAAGATACTGATAGACCACGGAACTACTTCAGTATAAGTACTGTACGACGGGTGAAGCAATGAGGAATGAGGCATTCCGTACCTAGGTACTTCAAATAAGCATTGAGGGCTCCAACAAGGGCCTGCTCAGTGGTCTTGGCCCTTGGGCGCTTTTTACATGTCTGTGGGATGGTCATAGTTATTCGGTTCAGCCTTTTGGCGATGCCTGGCCCGCTGCACTCCGCCCCATCCATCGATTCCCAAGCCGGATGGTAGTTAACTGATGGACCGAGCTGCGCCACAGAGGTAGCGGCCATGTTGCTTGGCAGCCCATTAGGCACCCTTATTATTCTTGACTGACTGCGCACCCTAACCTGTAATTCCTGGACCGGCGGGAAGGAGGTGGGGGGGGGGACCAAGCTCGCTCACCTACCTACCCTACCCGACCGGCGACCGATGTGCAGCTTGATGCTATTATGATGAAAAATTCATTCGCAAAAGTCTATCTGCTGCCTTTTTTTTAGGCCCCAAAACATTCGGTCGCTGTCCACCATGCACCCCAACCCCAGTCTAACTTCTAAGATCATCGAGCCGCAGCGTTTTCCAACCCATTTGTTCCCCCGCCCCAACCTCTCCAGCTCACCGGTCTGTGAAAAGACAAGGTCAACCCCACGACTCCAGTGCGGTAAGCCATCCGCGCTCGTTCAGAGACCGTGCTCCAGCAGGTAGGTGTTGGAAATCACCTTGACACGTCGCCCGTCGTTGATGCACTTGAACACCAGGCCCTCGCCTTTACCCTGCGCCGCTCTCTTCTGGAGGTCCTGGTGGCTGCTCGCGATTTCGGTGAGCCTGACGTATCCCACCACGGGCACATGCTTAAGTCCCAGATCCTTTGCCATGATCTCCACTCTTCTGGGATCGATAAAGGCCTGCCTGTCGATGTCGAACATCGCATAGACAAAGAAGTCCTGCTCCCCGTCCGGGAGGCCCTCGCGGTTGCCCTGGATCCGGTCGCCGCAGAGCTCCCCCTGGATGGCGATGTTGACGTCGAGCTTCGAGAGCTTGGTCGGCAGGTCGTGCCGTAGAGCAGCCTCCCAGTACTTGAAAGCATTGGCACCATCCTGTTCCAGCTCGTTCTTGTCGACATTGTTGCTACAGACGCCGAACCGGGCACCCTCAAGCACGCTGTTGGGGCCGACCTTCTCCGGCAACGGATTAAGAGAGCTGAAGCGCGCGCATGACTTCTTGACGAAGTAGACAACCATTGCGCAGCCGTCCATCTTGACGCTCTCCTGGTAGACCAGCTTGTTGTACTTGTCTTTCTTGAAAAGGTTGGGGCAGTCTTGCAGTCGCATCACGTCGGTCCTCCTGAACACCTTTCCGGGGTAGTTTCCCAGACGTCGGTCGTCAGGCTTCTCGTTCTGGGCTGCCTGATCCTTCCACTTCTTGACCCCCAACACCTCCGCCCAGTTCCTGTCACGGTACATAATCAGCAGGGTCGCGTTGATCAACCCTACGTCATTCGCCGTCGGACCGGTTGAGATGAACTGCCGCACCACCTCGAGCTTCTTCCAGATCTCCGGGAACGTCTGCACTGGCATTATCATGCCCTGCGACAAGATCTTGTCCTCGCCGCTGCCAAACTTATCCGTCTTGAGCCTCTGGCCGAGCTTCCCGTCCAGCATCTGGAACTTCCTGGTTTTTCCAAAGCCCTTGCCGAAGCGGTCATCGACACCCGGCAGGAAAGAGTCGATCTGGAAGTAAAGGACGAGTTCGCCCTCGACGTAATGCCGGGGCGGTATCTTGCAAGTCCACCCATCGACCTCGGCAAAGGTGTATTTCTTGTCGTCCACCTCCACGCTGTAGATCTTCTTGATCACCCGCAGACTGACAAGTCGCTGCGTGCCACTGTTGTCCGTAGCGGGCATGTCCACTGTGACAATGCGCCTTGCCGATGGTGGAGTTTCTACCAACTTGGTAGAAACAACAGGCTCGAGGCCTTTGAGGCGGACCCCATCCTCACGAATGGGTTTTCCAATCCCCAGATTCTCCAAATTGGCTCTTTCGTCGACTTTGACATCGGCCGCTGGGTCTGAAGGCGGGGTGGCGGCTTTAGCCTTGCTACTGTATGCTGTTGGGTCAAACGGCCGCAAGCTGCCCGGGACAGGCGCTTCTAGTAGAGCCATTTCTGCCGTGCTTGATTGACGTGGCTCACTCGACTGTTTGTCCATTAGTGCTTCCAGCATTTCAAGGACGATGAATGAGGAACTTCTTGTGGCGAGTAACGCTGTAGAGACAAACGACTGGCTGGGTAATCAGAAAATTGAGATGAATAATCGCCCCGGAACAAGGGATCATTCGGAACAAAAGGAAGGAGTGTGATTGATGCTCCTGGGAAGAGTTGCGAAACTACTGGTAAGAATAAAAGGCAGCCGTCGAACGAAGAAGACCTCCGATTCCTTGTATCGTACGGTACCTTTACCTCAGGCCGTGGACACCTGAAGGAAAGAAAGAAGGAAGTTTAAAAAAGGAAGGAAGGAGATGAAAGCACCAGCAGATAGACTTCCACGAGTACTAAGGTATGGAATTGATCTGCAGCCTTGGGATGAAGGACTGCTGAAGCGGTGTATCGAAAAAGATGTGGCTCAGCCTCGGAAAGCGACTTGGACAAGTGAACATACCTCGTCTGTAGCGCGGCACAGAACTCAAGCTATTTGGCTACTTGGTGTTGAGGTCGGAACTCTCGCTTTGGCTGGTCCAACACGAGCTTGAAAACTTTCAAGAGCTGGTGAGAGCCTGACCAGGTGGCCTCAGGAGAGAAGCATGGACCTTCTATTAAATCTGTTCCCACGGAGAGTCTTTTTGGCGGCTGGCTTGTAAAATGTGATAGTCTTTCAAGGTTACCTGTCGGGCGCTGAAGTCGCTAGTACTTGGACTCGAACCAAGCGCCTGGTTGGGAAGCCTATCAGACGAGGAAATCGAGCAAATATCAGATGCCTAAGAGACCTGCTGAAACAGGAAACAACTTTTAATGTAATTTTAAATTAAGTTAGAAGAGCAATAAGACCAATAAGAGTAATAAGAACAATCAACTTTATAAACCTAATAAAGTTAGAATTACAGAAGCTTTTTTTTAAAACGCTAGTTACTCTTTATTCAATTATATTACATATATTTGTATTTACGTACCTAAAATAGCTTTTGATGATAAATCTCTATAGTAAATCTCTACTGTTAAATATATAAGTAAAGAGTTTCTAATTAATGTTTTAAATCTATGAAATATAATATAATATATATTATATCTTTAACTATTGATTAGTTTCGTATTCTTTAAAAGAAACTTTTTTTAGATTAAGCGTAGTGAAAATATTACTTATAAGAGTAGAACTTTTAGTTTAAACTTTAATTATTTATATAAGTCTTTCGTAAATTAAACATTTTTAAACAAACTTTTAAATTAACGTTAAATATATAAAAGCTTATGTAATAATAATATTGTATTATTAATCTATTTAATATATCTATAATCCCTAACGTATTATAACTAATTATTAGTTTAGCTTTAACTATATTCTTCGTTACTAATATTTACTATCTTTTTACTACTCGTCTATTAGGCTTCTTCTTTTTTAAATCCTTCTTTAGAGGGCTATAAAATATATATTAAAACTTTAATATCTCTTTATTTAGTTTAGTACTTACTTTTTAGATAATTATAAGCTAGCTTTTATCCTTTACTCTTCTTTTTCTTTTCAAAAACTAGTATAAGTTTCTTATTTTTAATAATAATGGTATAGATAAAAAAACGTATTATATAATTATTATATTCTTACTTTTTATTTATTAGTAAGTATATTCTATCTTTACACTTATTAAGTAAGTACTTCTCTACTAAAAACCTATATTATAATTAATAAAAAATTATACTTTAGCTTATTTAAAAGTTAGCTTTTAATTTAAATAAAAATTATAGGTATAAGCTTATAGTAAATAATTTTCTATAGTATATTAAATAAATAAAGTTATTTATTTATTTATTTATTTATTTATTTATTTATTTATTTATTTATTTATT
>MAVT02000965.1:0-18509 GCA_001702395.2 Diaporthe helianthi | reverse complement strand
AGGTCCGTGCGTTGGGTACCTATGGGTACCCATGGGTGGGTAATTCCTGAGCCTATTCTTAGTAGCGGGGATGCATCCTGCTACACCCACAAAGCGCTGCATTTCATCTCACACATATGCACTTACAAACAATGAGGCAGCACACATATCTAGGTATTGTGGTTGCCATGGTGTCATCTGGGCAGGGATGAGGAAGAAAACAAGCTGCCATTTTCGAATACCAACATATGTGGTAATATTATCACGCATAGAACCCAGTGCGCTCGAAAAGAATACTCTAGGTCAAGTCAGATTCAGAAAATTTCCTGTCTCTAGAGCTCTCCCAATCATCAGCACTACCCACACTTGCATATGTAGGTACCGTCCTTCAATTTCTAAAGTTGTGGCACTAGAACATGATCAGCAAGGCTTCTCCGTCACCAACTCTAACCCTGGCCTGCCCATTGCCCAGATCCTCAGCCTCTTCCACACTCTTCTCCCCGGTCAAGACTCCTGAGCTGTTGTCCACGTATTGACCCGCAAATGTAACATTGCCTGCCACTTCAACGCCCGGTGCTGTAAGACGGTAGACTCGGACGTCGGAAGACCCAATGGAAATGTTGCCAGCACCATTTGGGAGATTGAATTCAAAGCTCGTGTACGGGCGCGGCGATGTGAAAGTTGAGTTGTAGATGTTGAGATTCAGAAGAACAAGCGACGTCAGCCTTGGCTGTGCGGCAGCAGTGTCATGGGCGGTGGCACATGCAATGTCTGATCCGGAGCTGCCGGCATCAAAAATGGCGTAGGCTGTGAGGACTGTCTCGTTCAGCAATATCTGGACCTGCTTATTACCCCCAGACAACGCCGAGGCGGTAAAAAGGTTGCCATAGTAGAGGGGCTTGGCAAAGGGCGCCGTGCCGTTGACAGTAATTGGTTGCCACGGCGAGTAACGGTAGGCCGTGCCCATGTGGAAGTGTAGACGCGAGACCTGCAGCGTTGCGACATATAGGACGTAGTCAACTGCCCAAAGAGCTGATGCAAATACGTCTGAGACCCCGGGCATCCCTTGGCACTGTTGTTGAGGTCAGCAAAGGAAGACAGAGGAAGACTTATGTTGAAGGCGAAGAAGGGGTTAACTAAAACCACATGCAGTGGGGCTTTCAGATTGCTCACAGATATTGAGTTGGTCTCGCCGAGCACATACGGCACACCTTGGGAGGCACTGAAGTTGCCGAGAGCTTCATGATACCACATCAGGGATGTCATCCGATGGTGATTTAGAATGTTGTCCTTGATGGTAGGGACCTTGGAACCTTCGCAGTTGGCACCCATGTACTATGTATTCCACAAACTAGTCAGCTCTGTGCTCACGTCCTAAAGTTACGACAAAAGCTCTAGCAGCTTTGGACCATATTTCGAAATCGGATCAGACTCACGTCATGGTCAGCCACTGTTTTCAGCCTGCCAGAGCGGGCCATTCCCAGCTCAAGCACGCTTTGGATATTCCAGACCGAGACGTTGCCAGGTTCGATATCGCGTGGTGCTGTAAAGGCACATCCTTGGAACAGAGGCCGCAGCTCTGCATCGTCCTCTCCAAGCGCGTTCTTTCCTATGGCGTCTGCGTACTCGGTCCACTGGGCTACATACGACTTTGTTGTGTAATTTGCCGGGCGACGGCTGCCACCAGGCCAGGCTGAGCTGTTTGTAAGCATATCACCTCATTGAACCAGGGGCCGGAAAGGGAAGGCCAAGAAGATTGTCGCATACCATTAACTTCATTGCCAATCTCGAATGCATACAGATCCTTCCCGATCCCACGGTACGCGGCACCGGCCTGTAAAACGGTCTGCTTCTTGCCTTCTTCGCCGTCATTAAAGTTGAGACCGTATATGTACCTGGTGCCTTTTGGGAACTGCTGGAAAGATTCAAACCACGCAGGCCCGACTGTCAGTGAGGCTGGCTGGTCAGCACCCGGCGTGGAAAACCTTGCTATCAGTGCTTCAGTTTGATTTGCGACATAGGTGTTGCGGTTCTGGGTTGTTCCTCCAGCACGTATGATGGGATAGGAACCAGCGATATCGCCCAGGTTCTGCAGCATCTGATACGAATACGCGTTGGGATGGCTTCAATGTTGCTGGATCAGTACAAGATTGTGTCCGGACACGTACCCTACCTACCTAGGTACCTAGGTAGGTAGGGTAACTTGGACGCTGTGTGCTCACCTCGCATTACCTGCAAAATCCAGCATGTACGAGAACTCAATAGAATATGATTGGAAACTGGCATCGACGATTTGACGGCCTTCGGGTGCAGCGTTGGGGACTTGAAGCTGGATGTTTCTGGTCTCTTCTTGTCGCCAGTGCAGCTTGCTCCCCGTCATGAGAGCGCCAAACACACGAGGGATCAGCGTGATAAAAAGAAGCCAAGTCATCCTGAAGGGCTCAACCAAAGGAGACGCGATCGCCAGATGGATCGTTCAGATATTGTGTATTAGTCTTAAATGCCTAGGTGGCTTCGACAATTATAGCCTCGTGTCAGTCGCAGCACGGCGGTCTATTGCAGCCCGAAAACGACAAGCAAACTTGGTGCAATTCCAGGTTCGGGTGTATGGCTCCAAGCACTCGAGGAGCAAGCTCAGTGGAGATCACAGCCTATGAGGATCACCGCTTCTTATACAGTCTTAGAACACATTCATCTTAGAAATCGGGGTTCACGCGTTGCAACCTTACCTACCCTAGGGTACATGTACTTAAGTAGGTAAAGTAAATGTAAAGTTACAGCCGGCGCAGCTTAGCCTCAAGTGCTCGTATCAATTGATTGCTTGAGGGGTGATTAGGGGAAAAGATGATCGGAAAGACCTGGGTGGAGGGACTAATGAAATTGCAAATACCGATGAATACATCAAACACCTCGAAGAACTTGACATCAGGAAGCGGAGTAATATGTCGTATTCTGTGGCGTGGGGTAATTGCTCATACCTACCTAAGTAGGTAGGATTGATGGATGCATGGCTGGGCCAGATCATTCTAAAGTTTGACATAATTCCACTATGCTCACTGTCGGCTGATCAATCGACGACCGCGAAGACCGGGTGGTCGGCATACTGGAAACTAGTTGGATCAGACGATCATCGTATTCCTCGTCCTCGTCGCTAGATATCCCGACCCGAATGCAGGCGCTCATGGTGGCCCCTTTGCCCCGCGTCGCGCCAAACTTCCAATGTTGGAGGAAAATCCACCTTTTGCCCGTACTTAAGTAGAGCAACAGTGAGCAAACCTACCCGTCTCATTACACAAAGCCTAAAGCCTCGCTCACAATCTGATGCTCCGTCTCCGCGGGCACGCCTAAAAGGTCGGCGTCGGATTCTGACCTGCGGGGCGCAAGCACACAGCGAGCCTTGCCCTCATCATACAGCTGAGCGACGACCAGGTCTAAGATCCACCCGCCAGTGCCGTTGGTAAGCTTGCTGCGGCCACTTGCCATGAGCTCCTTCGTTGTAGACCTTCGAACCGTCCACTCCTCCTCCGTGACGTGTTGAACAGCCTGAAGCAGCTTGTTTTGACAAGTTTTGATGGAAACAACCTTGACAAAGCGGTTCTTGGTCTCTTCTGGATGGGTGAGAACACCCACAACACTTTTTGCAATTCCCTCCAGGGTCGTGCCTGTGAATTCTTCCTCGCCGTTGTCGTATATAGTTGCCGAACGGTCCTTGAAATTGAACCCCATGAGTGGAAATTTCATGATTGCCTGTTCACCGGTCAAAATGCGAACAAGATCCTCTGTAGCGTATGAAAAGAAGCTGTTTCACCGCATACTTACCCAGTCGATAGGATTCCCCGTGCTTATTCCAGTCCAGGTGAAACCAGGATTGGCGTCGGCCCTCGCCTTCGCATGATTCCACTGCGCCCTCCGGCTCGCGTGGATATCGTGAAACTCGGGCAGCCCACGAACATCCGGTCCCCACCCAAAGTCATCTACTATGAAGCGCTTCAAGCCTACTGCCTCGGCCGCATCGATCATAGCAGTCTGGTGGTGGATGCCGGCCGGTCCGACAACGCAGACAGCGGCATCCTGCCCGATCAGGGCACTGACGAGGTTCTCGGGCGTGTAAGCAACCTTGACAACACGAATACCAGGTGGAAAGACTGCTGCTGACTCGGCTCGTGTTATTATAGTCAGCTCGAAGCCGGCCTCGATAAGGGCTGCGGTAATCGGGGCACCAAAGTTGCCAGAGGCCTTGAAGTCCTGTCAGTTACACATTTAGACGTGACTGGGGCGTTCACAACGTACCCCGAATACAGCAACTTTTTTGATTGCAGGCATTGCTGGATATAGGGTACCCTTGTATGAAGAACACTAGTAGCTGACAACAGTTGATGAGTGGCTAAACGCTCGGGGCAAAGATTGTGAAGTGCACAGGGGATTCACTCGCTTGAAAGTAAGGTTGAAAGTATTGAAAGCGATCAAATGTATCATGTTGGAAAATTGGCCTGTACCTTAGAGCTTCAGATCGTTGGGAGAAATCAAAGCGAAGTCGTTTACTTATACAAGTGCTGGCTCACGCTCTTAGGCCTGGAGCAGGCGGAGCTCCGCCAGAGGAATTCCGCGGCGGTGGAATTCCACCGCGAGATGATCTAAGACCAAATTGTCGTGTGCACATGTGCAATGACAAGGCGGTTCCAATGAAATCAGGCAAAAAAATCAAGCTAAGCCAGCCGTAAATGTATTCTCATTGCAAAAAAAACTTGAGAAGTCACACGACTGTGTCAGTCTATGGCCTGCATCTCACGCCTCGCGAACCTCGTACTCGAACATCTCATTCGAGGGTCCGCCGTTTCGGTCCCGCATCTTGTTTGCTATCTCGATACCTGCAACTGGCACACGGTATTCCACCTGACTTCCAGCGGCAATTCCGCTCCCCTCGGGCAGCGGGTATGGGAAGGGGAGATACTCTGGGAGCAAGCCAAGCTGCCTCAACACGCTTCCCTGGTCCCACGCAATGTGCTCGTGATACAGTCTATCACCACGAACATTTACAACGGCCGTGAAGGGAACTTCAACCCTCTTGTTGGTTGGCGGGACTCCCGGTAGACTTTGTACAGTTAGCTAATTAGCCTCGGTCAAAACAGAATCAGATGGACATGGGGTAGTCCACTGTTCTTACTTACATCCAGTCAATCATTTGGTCGTGGGTAAACTTGAATATGAACACGTCGATGACACGATCAACGCCAACAGTCCGGCTGGTAAGCTCGAGCTCGGAGTCGGCAGAATTGTTGAAAATGAAGTTGTGCTCATAAAAATGAGAAAGCTTTGTACGACCGATGCCACCAGTCATCTGATATGAGGTCAGCCTCATAAGAACACCTACCCTAGGGTACCAAACTTGGAAGGTAACACGAGGTGTTAATTCATATTGAGACTTACCGTAGGCACGTGGTTCACATAAGGCTCCTGCACCATCGTGCTCATTGTATGCTCGACTGATCGATCAGCAAATTCATAGTACGTGTGCTCTTCCCATATTGTCTCCAAGTCGAAGTACGGGCCGTTCATTTCTTTCTTGAAGAGCGTGAGGTTCCGAGTATGCGAGATTGCCTCGGTATTGTAGTGAAATGAGTCTTGGAAAGGCGTTGCGAATTTAGACGAAGTGACGTTGGGGTAGTAGTACTTCTTCACGTTCTGTGACTTATTTGGGAGGCTCGGAGGAGCTCCGGCTGTCTTTCCTGCGAGGTGCTGCAACACTGGTATAGACACAGACACGATGGAGTCTGGTTGTGAATCTTTCGATGAATCTGCGTACACAGCAGCCACCGCAATAGCGGGATGATCTGACAACTTTGGGGCGACGAGATTCCATAAATCAAGATCATATGCTGTCGAGGTTTGTCAGATTGGTGGCTCCTCAAGTGCCTGGTCTACAGGTGCCGGAGTATAGACGCCACATGTGCACCCACCAGTGAGGCCAATCTTGTCCTTGGGCTCGCAAACTTCACACCCGTACAATGCCTCGATTGCAGCACGAATGGGATCGCCGTGACCAGGCTTGAGGGCTTCTGCCCTTATTTCAACAACCGCGTACCCTTCTTCTGCCCATTTTACGAGCGGGGATGGCACACCGTCAGTGATGGCCAGTGGGTCACCATAATCTGCAGCAAGAACGATCATGCCCGGGCCGGTTCCTCTCCGGCTCAGGGGCATCAGAAGCGACACGCCCGGCAGAACTGCCGTGAGCACCGGACTCGGGAGCGGAGGCGGGGGCTTGCTGATGTCGTTGAAGGGCATGGCTGATGAGTGAATCCAACTTAGAAGCATCGGGCACTACGAGGGGCTCCAGGGGACATTTGCGATTCCGATGGGCGCTGTAGAAAGTTTCGAATTTGGATTTTATTTAATCGCCAAGTTGAATAGTGTGATGTTTATGGAAGGATAGGAAAGCATCAGGCAAGGGAGGTGGAGCTTGAGGTTGATCACATCGCCCAGTAATGCGCCCAGATGTTTTTAGCTATGCCACCCTTGCCTAGTCTTATCTTGTTGAGGCAAGTCATCCGGTGCAAGTGAGGGGCGCTGCATTCAAGCGCTGTAGGTACTTACTCTACACGCGTAACAGAAAGAAACCTTTTGAAGTCAAGGTGCATCGGGTAATGCATTTTTACCCTGCTACGATCGGCTCAAAATTCGGGACTGGGCAGAAGCTGCTCAAGTGGCACCTGGGCAGATCAATGTTGAATGACAGCACCGAGTGGCAACATTTCAAGGCTCAGGGTATCAAATTTAAGTGGAAACACCGCTCAAAACAATTTGATTGCAAAAAGATAGCTTGATAGATAGACATCAATTCCACCCAGACACTCTAAATTTGATGATGTCGACTGCGAAATCAAGCCTTTTGACCTGCCAAACGAATGTTGTATTCCAGCTCCAGCGAGGCTTTGGGGTGGTCCTTCACTGGGACGAAATCAACCACCAAATCGTCCTTGACAGCAAAGACAGAATCATTGTCGAGGTACTTTGTCGTCTTGTCAAAGATCTGTGTCACGAGTGGCGAGTACTCATCGCCCTTACCGGCCTATGTACGGGTCAGGGTCAGCTCATGATCGTGCTGTCTATAGATGCCAGTGTGCATTTGTCCCAGGTCGAGGGAATCCTACCATGATGTGAATATGCGCTGGGCGGTACGGATGGCGGTCCAGCAGCTGCAATAGCTCTCCTGCCGGCCCTGCTCAGTGCGACGTGTCAGTCATGTCCATCTCAGTCCCCGTGCTGTCATTCGGTGCACTCACCGTCATATGGTACCGGGTACGGCACTGGGCGGATGCAGTAGAGCCCGTAGTAGCCGTTCTTGTCCGTGGTGAGCTTCCCTCGCAGGTTGAACTCTGCCTGGTCAGGGTCTTGCTGCTCATACAGCCCGTTTGTGCTGCACTGCCAGATATCCACCAGAACACCCTCAAGCGGCTTGCCCGTTGCCGCATCCGAGACAACACCGTGCATGTACACAACCTCGGCATCCGAGGGCATGGTCTTGATGATGCTGGCATCGTTCTCGGTGGGCGGCGTATCCTTCCTGAAGAAAGGGCCCAGGATTGCGGTCTTGGTGGTCTCGTAGTCGGCGCCCACCAGCAGCTTGTTGGTTATCTCGTCGACCAGACTCTCCAGCCCAATCACGTCGCAGAGCAGCTGTGTCTCGTTCCGCCGGTCGTTGGACATCTGCCCGGACCGGTTGAGCAGCTCGACGCCCTGCATCCACTCGGACACGGTGATGTCGTTCTCACGGGCAAAGTCGTGCACGTGCCTGATGAGGGAGCTCATGACCTGCCTCATACGCGGGCTGGCCTTGGGGCCGGTGGCTGCGATGACGCTGTCTGTAAAGTTGGGGTCATACTGCGGCTTGCCGTTGGTAGCCATGGTGACGGTCTGCTGATAAAGAGGTCTTGGTGAGGGACTGGGTTGGATTGCTGTACCAGTGAGAGCTGTCCTTGAGGGGAGGGAGTTCGACCTGTTTGGATACCTACTCAAGTATGAATAAAGGTGTGAGAGGGCGTTCCAAAGATGCCGACGACTTCAGGACTCCATGTGAGATATAAGTAGGACCGATGGCTACTCCGTACACTCTTAAGTTCCAACTTCCGCCCCTGGTATCCCTTCTCAAAGCATACGACCCCTGACCAAGCGGGAAAACAGGCTCTAGCAAATCAGCAAGCTGTTATTTGTCGTAGAATCTGGGGTTGACATCGGCTAAGTCCTCTCTCGCGGATGAGTTGACGAGGCCCTGTCGATGGGGGGTGCTTTAGCAGCCGCCCGTGGAGCTCTTGCGCTTCGAATGCCCCGCAGAGCCCCCGTATTTTCTGGGCCCTCTAGACTACTTAAGTACCTGCCGCATCAATGATTCGTGATCAGGCCCTGTGTAAGTGTCGTGCCAAAGACGACATAAAAAAGGCAAGCTGACTTCGACACAAAAATTCGCTACAATGTCAGCTGAGATGAAGAGTCAATCACCAGACCAACAGCAAGGCCAATAAAAATCGAAGTAGTACACAGAAAGCAGTCCTGCTGCACGTAGCCCCACCTAGAGGACACTCGGATGAGTACCCGGAAGTCCAGCGAGCTCGTCGGATGTGGTCCTGCGAGCTGAACGCCTGAAAACACGATGCTCTCCACTGCCGAATGCGAAACTTTAGAATGGGAAAGGCAGTTCTGGCCAGACCATTTGCTTTGTATCTTGTGAACTGGACTAAGTGACAAATCTCGGACTGAGAGCGCCTACATTTTGTGCATTTTATATTTCACTTAGAAACACGTTTTGCCTTCTAAGTTGCAGAGTGGCATTGGTCCTGACTACACCTCACTGACTGCAACTTCGCCCACACGGATTTTCACTTTTGATCACTTGTGACTTGACGTACTGTATGATGTTGCACAGCTGGTCCAAACCAGCCGCAGCTGACTAGTAAGTGGTTGGGCTGCCCCGTTACATACACATACTAGATATTGCTTGCCAAAAAGACATGGGGTGAATCCTTTCCAGGGTACCATCTGTATATTTTTTTTCCATGTTGAGTTTCCAGGTGCTGGAAGTGTTTGACTAGGGCTCAGGAGCTGTGTATCTCTTAAGCCGAAGCCTGCCACCGATTCTTGACTTGTCCATGTAAAAAAGATGAAGGCGCCTCGTCTCCCGTTTCAGATCACAACTAAAAGCTCTAGGAGAGTAGCTTGAATTAGCTACCCAAGTACCTACTATTAAGCTCTGTGAAACATGCTTAGCAATTGAGGAATTAGACTCCCTCTCACTATTGACTCAACTACCTCATACATGTTTGAATGCATCTGGGTCATCGAATATCAAAGATCAGCCGTGTAGGTCAGTAGTAGTAGGTCTTGCGGCACTAAGAATTCAAATGTTGTCTTCGGATATTCTCATGTCTACTGGTCACTGAGATACCCACCATATACGTCCTACCACTTGCCCCCTGCCAGAGTCTCGGGTACATACCGATTCTGGCCAGCTACCAGAAGAACACATGCCTATAGGCACACAGAAGGATATGGACAGAACTCTAGTATCTGGCCCGCCTTTTAATTGACTGCCCCCAATTTCATACCACAGAATTCCTAAGGTCAGAGCAACCAACTCCAACAAAAACATTGCCGTGATCCTCTTGAAGGACAGAGAGCGCATGTATCAATGCCCATAATCTGCTAGTGAAGCAAAAATACTGACGTTTACAAACCACACACAGCCCGGCTTCTCGGGACATCTTGGGGGGCAATGAAAAAAAGAATTCTCGAACACGTGAATACTGTCCTCGAAAGTATGAACCGTGCAGGGATCGAACCTGCAATCTCCTGATTTCGGAACTCTTGTGATATGTTCCCAAGTCGTAGTCAGACGCCTTGCCATTGGGCCAACGGTCCTTGGTTGAAAGTTGAGAGTTTCTGGTGTAATAAGAATCACGGTGCAAGCTAGAGGCGAGCTTTTTGTGGTGGGGTGGGTCAAGCGCCAAAATTAGCGTGCCAAGTCGTGGTCGACTGACAAATCAATAGCGGCTGGTTATGTGGACAGGAACATCAAAGAGAAGAGTGGTTAGGACGCAAGGATGACTTGACAGTGATCAAGTAATTTCATGATGGCAGCACTTCGTATCGCTGTTGGTTGGAGCTCAACCCTACTTGAGTAATAATTCCAGAGTCTCAGAGGAAACGTCGACGTCGACTGGTACGGAGTAATTTGTACATGGATGGGTCTCCGTATCAAGAGCTAAGACTAATCTGTAACCCCAACCCTGCAGGTGCTTGGACGGGGGTTGGCCCGGGGGTCATCGGCTCAAATCATGCACGGACCAGTCGAACCGACGCCAATTGGGAGCTCGATCAAGGTCATCGTCAATCCGACGACCGACTCCGGGAACAGACCAAGTTCGGGCAATTGAAGGCTCGAGTCTATCACGCATTGCACCGCCCAAAATGGCACACGACGAAGCAGCTGAAATGCCGCGGCGTAAGGCTTCCCACGTCGTTCCAGCTCGATCGGGAGAATCTTCGCTAACAGGCAACTACGACCAGAGGCGACCCGCGAGGAAATGCGCGATGCGAAGCTTCCTCTGGCATACCGAGACAGCTGCGCGAACCTCCTGATTCCTCTTAACCGATGCCGGTTCGAGACATATTACCTGCCCTGGAAGTGCGAGGTAGGTCTTGCCCCAACTGTCGGGGGAGTCGCCTCGACAAAGACAATCGCAGCGAAGCCGGGTTCTACGGAACCAAGGCCGGGGATCGATGGACAAATACTGACGCATAGAAAAGCAAGAGAGGCACAGCTACGAGAAATGCCAGTACGTCGAGTTCAAGAAGCGGGTGGCTAAGATGGACGAGCTCAGAGCGGCCAAGGGTGGTGCGAGGAGCAATTAGAAGGGAACCAAGACAGACAGACACAGGCGAGCTGTGCGCATGTTTAAGGCCGAGGGAGGCACTCGAATATGCAATTGACGACCTGATCACACGAAACACCCCCGAGAACTACGAGGACGAATATTTGGGTGTGAAAATGTCGCTTTGGACCCTTCTACGGAACTGTCCACGTCGCTATTTTCTTCTCAGCCCGTCCAGATACTTGACCAGCCGTTTCTTTATGACCAATCCAAGCACCCTGGCGCTACCCTCCTCGACAATCACTAGATACCGCAACCCCAGCTTGCCGAACATCTCGACGGCATACTCGACCGGTGCCGTTGAGGGGATAGTCAAAGGTGTGCGATTAACAAAGCCCGATATTGGTCCCTTGACCAAGTCAACCTCGTCCTGGTGACCAGTGCTGTCTTCATTGGCCCCTTCCGCGTGTTCCTTGAGCGTCAGGGCATACTCGAGTTCTGCCTCGGGCAGATAACCATGGCAAATGCCCTGGGCGTTGACCAGCACCAGCCCAGCATCCATCAGGCCCCTCGCCTTCAGTTGTGCTAGTTTTCTGCGCAGAACCTGCCTGCTGACGATCCCATCTGGCCCTATATGAACTGTGATCTCCTCCATCGTGTTCTCTGGCGGTATCAAATCCTCCACCGTTCCGCCTTCCGCCTCGCGTACTTTCGCCAAAGAATGCTCAGCATCCAAGAATGGGTGCCCCAGCAAGTGCTGGCTCAGATCATAGACGCTATCCCCACTGATTGAATCGGCAACTCACTTGCTGGTAAGGATAGCAACCATGAAAGGAGGAATAAAGTTCACCTCGCCGGTAAGCTCGAACATGATGACCGCAAGACTCACTGTCATCCGAGATACACCCGCCAGGAATGCTGCTGCGCCGATCATTGCAAAAATACCTGGAGAAATGGAGTGGAACAGAAAGGGCGCCTGGCCCACCATGCGTCCGAATAATGCACCCGCATCCAGCGCTGGGATGATAATTCCCGAGGGAACTTTGCAGCCAAAGGTGATGATCGTGAGTAGCAGCTTAACCAAGGCACCAGTTCCTAACCACATGTAGTACTCAGATTTGTCCTCCAGGGCCTCCATCTTGCAGATGTATGACATGTTCACATCTTCCGGCTCATTGCAGTCGACCAACAACTCAGCCATGACTACATCCCCAGTGAACCGGATGAGCCTGTTTGGATACTGCAGTACAGAGGTCAATAGTACAACGAGAAGGACCTCAAACACCGGGTGATGTTTGATGAGCGGATATTTCCGGAAAAACTTGGACCAGTGAAAGTTTGCCTGGCAGAAGACACCCCCAAAGATGCCACCACATATCCCGAGTAGGACGAAAACGACGTAGTGGACAGCGTCATAATTGACACCATAGTTTGTCTCGAAGAGGACGAGTTTGCCTGTACCGGTTGGGTTGAGCTCCTTCAGGGTGGCTGCTGCAACGAGCGAGCAGAGGAAGGCTTTCCAGAGTACAGGACGGGGGAAATATGTGCTGATCTCCTGCAGGGGAAGAGTAAATCATCATGAGCACCGCTGAGATGAGACGAGACGCGACAACTTACCTCGTAACTGAAGAGTACACCACCAATTGGTGCACCAAACGCAACAGACAGACCAGCAGAACATGCAACACTGAGCATCTCTCTCATCTTCCTGCCGTTTCCATCGTACTTGGGAAACCATCTGGCGATCAGATATCCGACACAGGTAGATATGTGGACAAAGGGCCCTTCCTTGCCCAAATTCATGCCCGTGCCCACGGCAAAGATGGCACCGACGGCCTTGACGACCAGCACCTTGAAGTCGAGGAAGTGAGGGATGACGAAGCCTGAGAGGATCGTCTTGATCTCTGGAATGCCGCTTCCCGCAGCCATGTACATGCTCTTCCCGGTCGCGGTCTCGGTATAGTGGACCTTGCTCGGGGACGGGGACCCCGCCGTCTCATCAGCCTCATCGTCTACACTCTCTGTTGCGGCTGGCAGCGTCGCCTTGGTGAGCATGGTCACACCGCCAGCAATCAGCCCATAGACAAGAGCAACGCAGATGTATATGCCGTACGCGCCTCCCCAGGAAGCCGACCACGGCACCCACGCGTCAGCACCACAGCGCTCACGGTTCAGCCACCAGCCGCCACCGGGGCCGGCACATCTCCCTTCCTTCCAGTCTGCGACACTGGCCACGCTGACGTCCACCAGGAACGCCACAGCGGCGGTCAAGACGCCAATGATGAACGCTGCAGCCCATCCCTGGGCGGCATCCCACCACAGCTTCGGCCTGTACGCCCTGTGGCCTGGTCGGTGAAGGGCCTTGTGCCGGGCGCGGTCTTTGACGAGATCATGAAGCCAGTCGATGGTGGTGTAGTCATTATAGGGGAGACGCTCCCCGATGGCCTTGAAAGAGAGGTGCAGCTGGGCCTGTTCGTCCTTGGAGATGGCGCCGGGGAGCTGGGATTCCACATCAACTTCTGGGCGAGACTCTGAACGGTCGCCGAGCAACGCCGAAGTCTCGGTGGGAGCATGTGCATTTCGGTCGGTCATGCTGGCATTCAACGAGGGGTTTCTTTGTTGAATCATGTACAGAATACATGAACTTCAGCACATCACTTGATGAGCTGCAAAGAGATCGCGACCTACCACGTCAGGTGAAGACTCCTGTCGCCCTTTATTCACACTCACTTGGCAGCATATGCTTTCTAAAAGCTTATCAGCAGCAGTCGTACACACTCAAGTAGTGACATCACGGGCAACTCTAGGATGGTGAAGCAAGCCACAGAGATAAGGAAGGGGAGATAAGACTAAAATGGTCTAAACGCAGGCAGCGGCTGGGAGATTTGGAGTAACAGACATGCGGCCAGCCCGAACCCTTCTTTCATGGCATAACTTCCACCGTGCTGAATGGCAAGGTTGCATTTCCTACCTCTATTTCTTCCCTGGGGCTTTGGACCTGCATTACAGCACCGCCACGAGCGATACTTGAGTATTTCGGGCATCTCAGGGGATTGGTTCAATGCGCCTCGGCCGTCTCCTTCTCTGATTGCTTCCCGGGCGACGGCGAAGCGCTGATGTCGGGACTGGGAGCCCAAGGGTCGGTCTTACCAAACAAACTATCGACGTCTATGCGCATGTGGAAGAAAAAAATTGGAAAAAAAAAAAGCTCGTATTCCACTGGGCCTGGTCCTCCCAATGTTTGAACCCCCCGTACACGTTCCCGCCGTGACCCATCGATGCCTCCCCGACCAGCCGAGCCAGCAGCAGGCTGGTCGTAATTAAGTACCGCAGCGTCGACGTCTCTGTGGTGTACGCAGCTGGGCTTGCGGGTCCAATAGAAGCCCCTGAAATTAGACTGAGGGTCCATACATTGCTTTCCGCATCGTCGACGGTGCCTCACTCCCTGCAAGCGTTGCAAGCCGAGGCCAATGCCCTTCTCACATCCTTCCCAACGAAGCAATGCCATCCCCCAAAGGAATGCCGCCCCCATATTGAAGGGGCAGTGGCCCGACACTTTGACGAGTGCCGATCCCGTTGTAGGGCCATTCTGGGATGTTGCACCCCGGGCAAAGATTGGTAGAGGCCGCTTTTAGTGCACTTGGCGACACTGGAGCCCGCTTTTCGCGCCCGGGATCAATGCTTGACTTGACCCCTGACGGAATTCCGCCCCGTCTGCTTATTATGGATTCCTGTGGTACAGTGGGGCTGCAAAACGCCAGACGCGAAAAACACACATAAAATTTACCTTGCCGCGCATTATAACACTCCTAGTTTTAGAAATTAAACTACTTAAAAACACCTTTAGGTTAATTATAATATAAAGATATAGTAAGAACTTTCTTACTCTTTAAAGTATTTTAAAAGATATTAATATAGAATAGTATAGTTATTTTTTATTTTTTTAAAAAAGAAACTTATAAAAGTTATTAATATTAGACTTAAAAAAGATTTATTTATTAAAATTTAAAACTGTGAAAAATACTGTAATTTGAGAGTTATACTTATAAATTCTTAAGGACTTTCTAGTTTTTACATAGGTATTTTCGCGTCTACCTAACGGTTTTTTTTAACGGCTCCCCTATAGACCTTACTAACCGCGCAAGATGTACAAGCTACCTAGGTAGAGGAAACATTGAGTCGAAATAGAAAACAAAAAGGACGATCATCCTCCCGGGCGAATATTTTGTTTGTGATCATGACTTCATCTTGTCTTAGGGTCCCTTGTCACAATTGTCCATCCTCTTTCGTTTACATATAATATCTAGGCCAACTCTTGTCTATCATTTTCCCAGACTGATCATTTGCTTCAAAGTTGCTCAACCATTTTCCCAAGTCCAACTCATCAAGATGCAGTTCTCGCTTGTCGCCGCCCTTTCCCTTCTCGCTTCTGTTGAGGCTGCGCACTTGTGGAACAAGCCTGCTGTGAAGCTTGTCAAGACCAAGGCCGCTGTTGCTACCAACTACACATGGTCCGTCACGGGATGGAGTGCAGGTTGTACCCGGGGCGGCTGCTTCTATGGTATGTCTTTTCGAGTCCCTCGGCCCTCCTAAGTCGCCCCCCGGCTGCTCAACTGTGGACACACGTTCTGACCTGGTCATCTTTTAGACTTCAACATCAGCGCCCCGGCCTTCTCAAACTCAGTCCCCGCCTTCAAGGCATCCTGCTCGGGTTTCGGCGAGGGCACCCCTTACGAAGAGTGCGAGCTTCTCGACGACAGCAACACTATTCGCCAGGTTGCTGCACGCCTGGAGGCTGTCAACACCACCGGCACAGGAGCTCACTTGGCCGTGAGCTATGAGTTTGTCGACCCCACAGCCGAGTAAGTGTTCAAATGTTATCCATCTGTTACCGGGAAGAAGTATTAGACTGACGACCCGAAAAGGGGCACGTACTGGAATTACACGGCTTACGCCGTCTCCAGGTACAACCAGTTTGTATCGCCAGTTCTGAATTTCACCGTGCAGCCTACTGAGATCTGGGGTGTTGCCTAAGAAATCACCTAAGTGAGGCCTTGCTGCCAAACCATGTGGCGTTCAAGTGCTAACACTACAACGCCTACACATGTACCAAGTAGGTATTTAATACATAGCGGGATGCCAACCTGAGTCGCCAGCCCATCTTCTTAATTCCTGAATGAGATATAGCAAACATGCTTACTGTACTTCAACACCATGTATTTTGTTCCCCGAATTCGAGAGCACGTACGTCTGGGCAGCCTTGCACCGTTCCATCGGTGTCGCCATCCTTAAGTTTCCAACCTAGTTCAAACTTGAATGAAATTGTTAGTAAACAGGAGCTAGTAAACATGAGCTCTGTCCTTCCAGATGTCGGTCGTAAACTTCAGAGTCGAGATTTTTGCCATTGTGGTCTATGGAAGGTTTCCAATTTATGGCAATTAATCGACGCGCCTTGGGCCTTTGGTTGCCAAAGCCCGGTTGTAGGGCAACATGCAAATCCTGGGCCCGTTTTCGTAGTCCTGTTCAAGGCTGTTCTCAATCATCCGCACCAGCCTTCTCGCGAGCGTCCTATTCGCTGTTACGACTGTCATGCCTGAAGACCAATTATACAGATGCGTAGTTCTGTTCCCGGGCACATTCAACAACTGCGCCTGGACGTCGATGGCTACCTCCGGAAGCCTGCCTGCCTGCACCAAATCCCTGGCGTGTAGGTTATCCTCCTCGGAGAGAACCTGCACCGGCAGAATGAGGTCTTCTGGCACGGCATGGATCGAGAACTTCTGAAAGTCTTGCCGCCCGCCTGAGTAGAGGATCCGCGCCCTTTCCAGTTCCGTCGGACTCGCAATGGTGTCCGAAATCTCATGGAAATGCTCCACGGCTTCCTTTGTACAAACTAGCCGCTTCCCTCGGAGCACAGGATAAGCTTGTGATTTCAGAAAGTTGATGCCATTCGCTTCATCTCGGATCTGAGCCTTGCTGTCCTTGCTGAACCATGGTTGTACGTCCACGGCAGCGTGGGAAATGTCCGATATTAAAGCAATCAGGACGCTTGTGTCTAGAATGACGGTCGTTCCAAACCGACTCATGTCCTCGACAGGTACAAGGTTAGACAGTGTGGTATCAAGATCTTGCGTGGGTTGATTGGAAACCAATGGTGAGTCTGCGCATTCGACGGTGACTTTTATGTCATCACCACCTATACTGCGCATTTTTTGAATGACTCTGTCCATGTGTTTGCTCTGGCCTTCCTGTATGTGGCTGAGAAGGATTCGTATCTTTGGGTGGTGATAATCATGCCAGTATTTGCGTGCAGTATCTGCAAGTTCCCTCGCAGTGCGAAGGATGGGGATGTCTTCAAAGAGTTCGGAGTCATCTTCGTCGTCTGTGTCCCCTTCCTCATGTCCCCAATCCCACCCGCCAGCAGCAAGCTCAAGGAGTACCCGTTTCTCGTCTTTGCTGATGATGCGGAGCCATTCAGCTCCTCCATCGACGACTCCGTGGACAAAGACCATGCCCGTGCACCCGCGACTCCGAGTGGTGCTGGCCTTGATCCGGTTGGCTTTAAGTCCGCCGTTCTCCCTGATATCAACCTTTGGGGTTTTCGGTATCGACTGCTCAAAGGCGACTACATGTCGGCAGCGCCTGAGTATTTGCCAGTTGCGCTCGATAGCAGGCAGGTTTGAGAAGCGCAGGCGTGACTCTGCCGGATGCGCTTCTGGCGACTCATTGATTGGTGTTGCCGTGTCGTCCGCGATCGAGTCTAAAAATGGTTGCGCAGCCTTGCTTTCCTGTTTTACTCCCTCCATCAGAGCCGCGAGACCCGGGATGCTCAGGTGATTGCCATTGATCGAACGATATTTTTGCCGCAGCTGTTCCATCTCCCGCAACAGGGTATCACTTCTCGTCATGATGTCAAGGGCCAGATCCCGAGTACTGGCGCCCTCGCCATCTTTGTCCATTTCCCAGTGATTTCGAAAGGAGGCCTTGCAAGTGCAGTCGAAAAAGGGCGAGGACAGGTTGGGGATGAAGTCAGAAATCCAAGATTGCGATGATTCAGAATTTGAAGCCGACCTGCGCAAATGCGCACAGTGGTGTGGAGGCCAAGTTACAGGACAAGGGTTAGGGTAAACACTCTGTAGTCAAAGCTGTCAAGACAGTTATGTTTCGATCTATTACAAAACGCCTATTCACTACCTACTTAGGTACCTAGTTACCTACTTACGTAGGTAGGTATACGTAAGTAAGTTAAAACTATAATATTATATAGTAAATTTATCTAATCGTTTAAAAACTACTTTAGAGTAGTTTTTAATTTAACTTTAAGTAGTAAATATTATATTTATAATTTAAGTATAAGTAATAATTTAAATAGTAAAAAAGCTTTAAAAACTTCATCTTAAAGTAAAATTTAAATACTTAAACTTCGCGCGTTTTACGCTTAGTTAGCTATTATATATAAGCTTAATAAAATTTATTATTAAAATATTATATTTTTATTTTTATTTATAATTTATCTTTATAATAAGTTAATTCTTAGTAAATAACTATTATTTATATAAATTTAAGTTAATATAATAAATAAAACTAGTAGTATTATATAAGTTAGTAGGTAGTATTAAAAATAACTAAAATTTAAACTAAAATTAAATATTTATAAGTATTCTT
>MAVT02000964.1:0-18517 GCA_001702395.2 Diaporthe helianthi | reverse complement strand
TAGTAATATTATAGAGATAAATAAGTAGGTTTATCTCTATACTAGGGTAGCCTTTAGCTTAAAACTAAATTTATTAAGTATAAAGATAGTTAATATATTCTTAAAGATACTAAGAGAGTTAAAGTTAGACTCTTAATATATTCTAATCTTTAAAAACTTTAAAGTTAAAGTTAAGAATTCTATAAAATATAATATTAGAAAGGTAGATACTATTAAGTTAGCTAAGCTTAAAAAGAAGCTCTATTAAATAAAACTAGAGAATACCCTAGTTATAGAGATAAGAGATAAACTTAGATAGTTAAATTAACTTAGTTAAAAATACTATAATTATAAGTCTTTTAACTTTATACTTAAGAGGGATAAATTATTTATATATATAGTTAATTTTTAAAAACCTTTTTAGTTATAAATAATATTTCTAGTAGTAATTAGTATAATAAAAATACTATATAAAATTAACTTTATAATATTTTATAGATTTTAACTTATAAGTTTTAGTAAGTTACTTATTTAATTTAATAGATTTTTATAGTAACTTAGTTACTAGGTTTAATTATTTAAGTAAGGAACTAGGTATGTATAGTGTAGTCTGCTAGTAGGTTAAGGGTAGAAAGACTAACTGCTTGCTGTTTAGGGAATAGTGGGCATCCTAAAAAAGACTAGCGTACTTTTCATTGCGTTGCACCTCACCACCCTGAATTTGCAGATTTCTTAGGTGCCCGGCCCCACCATTTCGCCATCGCTGCCGCACACTTCCAAATGTGACCACCGAAAAGTAACTGCCGTTTCTACACACTCTGCAGTGGTATCATTGGCCTGGCTGATCTACGCATGACAAGCAAGCACTTGCATGACCAAGACCTGTCACGGCCAAATGTCTTCTTTAAAGCGCAAGAGACCTCACGACGCAGCTCCAACCCGGTCTTCACCAAAGGCAGTCCACCGTGCCACACGTCACACCTCAAATGCCCCGCTCGTCTATAAGGCCGACCCTGAGCCACGCCGCAGACGTGCTAGACGTGCGCCCGATGCACAGCCAGAGCCAGAGCCAGGGGTAGACGAAAGTAATGATCTTGGAGAGGAAGACGTCGAGTTGAAAACGTGCAGCAATGGGGTCCGCTCATATGCACCTGCACATGCACCTGTACATGCAGCTGCAGCGCCCGCACGCCCGAATGCGTTGGGGCGCTCAGCGCTGTGTCGGCCCGTGCTGCGGGCTACGAATCATGCGCATCGGGACCCGGCCATGAAGCCTGCAAGGAACCTCCGCCACAGTCACGACTATGGATATCACGACGACGACGACGACGACGGAGACGGAGACGACGAAGACCAGGCCAGCACCAGTCGTCCCGTCCGACCGGCTCATGTCGAATCAACCGCAGACCTGATACCACGCGGCTCGGCTGCACCACCGCGACCCGTGCAGAACCACCCTTCCCCGCCGCTCTCACAACAACACTACTATCATCAACGACAACAACAACAACAACAACAACAACAACAACAACAACAACAACAACAACAACAACAGCAGCAGCAGCAGAGCCAACACCAGCAGACGCCCTCGAATGCCAACTCAACTGCTCCCATGACACAGCTTCCCTCCCGGTCGGCCAGGTCCTCGGATCGCGTCCCGGCAAATACGAGCAAGCCGTGCCTGCAGCCCCTCACGAAGCCCACCCAGCGCATGCCAAAGCCCGCCAAGAAGGCCCAACAGCATCCCAGCAAAGAGCACAAAAAGCAGAATACCGCTGAGCGGAACATCGATAAGGTTGTCTTCGGCAACATCTGCTTCTCAACCTGGTACCACTCGCCCTACGGCACGGAAGCACTCGGTGACGTGTCCGGGAACAGCGTCAAGTCGGGCTACAGCAACGGCACTTCTTCACAGGATGGCAATAGCAAGGATGACGGAACTGCGTATGCAATGTCCCGGAAGACAAAAGAAGACAAGCTAGACCGGTTGTATGTCTGCCCATGCTGCTTCAAATACTCCAAGGAGCTGGTGCCATGGTGGCAGCACGTTCACCAGTGTGAAAGGAGGGGCTACATCCCTGGCGTCAAAATTTACACACATCCAAAGGGCCAGCAAGCCAGACATGCCGCAACCACTGATGGTACCGGGGCAGCGCCCAAGGGTACAGGTCGCAAAAGGAAGACGCCAGATACGGCAGCCCAGCCCACCGAGGATCCGGTGGAGGGCCAGGGCGAGTGGTCCATCTGGGAGGTCGATGGGGAGGAAGAGGGCCTGTTCTGCCAAAACCTGTCGCTTTTCGCAAAGCTGTTTTTGGACAACAAGTCTGTCTTCTTCGACGTGGTCGGCTTTAAATACTACCTTCTAGTGCATACGGCACCACGCCCTCCGCATTCGCCGTCACCCCAGGAATCCACCGACGAGGGAGTTGAGGACGAGGCGGCACAACCGCTGCCGCTCAAGCACCAGATCGTGGGCTTCTTCTCTAAGGAGAAGCTGTCGTGGGACAACAACAACCTGGCGTGTATTCTCATCTTCCCGCCATGGCAGCGCAAAGGCCTGGGTGCGCTGCTGATGGGGGTGAGCTACGAGATCTCACGGCGGGAGGGCGTCGTCGGCGGGCCCGAGAAGCCCATCTCAGACCTCGGTAAGCGCGGCTACAAGCGCTTCTGGGCGGGCGAGATCGCCGCCTGGCTGCTGGGGCTTGACACCTCTGGCGGCCGAGAGGTTGTTGTCGACGCAGAGGAGTGCAGCCAGGCGACGTGGATCGTGCCCGAGGACTGCCTGGCGGTCCTAAGGGAGATGGGCGTCGCGCAGGAAGCGGGACTCGGGCCGCCGAAGCTGGTTTGGCGGGGCGCTTCCCCGGGCGACCGGAACAGTGGTGAGGAAACGGCGGCCGTTGCCAGCGGCGACAAGGAGAAGGAGGTGCGGCGGGTGCGGGTTAGCAAAGAGGCTGTTTGGGAATGGGTCCGGGCGAATGGCATCAGCTTGGAGAAGGCCTGTGACCCAGACGGATTCGTGGAAGGCTATGCTGTTAAAACAGAATCTGTGGAGGAGGATGGAGAGTAGCATATCGTTCTAGGCGTTGGAATTTGGTGTCAGGAATACGTCGCGAAGCAGGTCTGCCACATCCAAGTGCTTGGCCTGAGGCCCATTCTATGTTCATGATGTTACAACACATCAAAACATTGGTTAGCACTGAGAACCTTCTTGTCTTATTTATACCTCATTAGGAGCACCTCGACAGAGCATACTTTGTCAAACATCCTCCAAAGCTTCACCAAGACCGCCAGCCAATTGCCCGGCGTCCCTTTCGGCCAAGGAGCTTGGGCCAGCCCGGAATAGGGTGGGGGCTAGATATAAAGAGAAGCGGCCGTGTCCTGCCGATGTGCAGCGCCAGTCAGGTACCTAGGTACCTAGGTACACTAGGCCAATCCATCCTGCCATCTTGTGTATGTAGTCCAAATTGCAAATTGGAGCTGTGAGCAACGGGCTCGCGGCGTTGGCGTAAAACTAAGGCTGTGGTAATCTCGGGTGAAGCCACGCGGGAGTGCAACCACAGAATCCAACGGACCCAAACTAGTGATGCTTGCTGACTGACCTCCCTTTGGACCTATGGAAACCAGCAACGGTGGTGATGTGAGATCTGGTACAGGATAAGACGGGTCGATTGTTCTGGACTATGGGTCAGTGGGTGTAATATGCGCCCGAATTTGTATGATTTAGGGGAATTCTCAGTAAGCAGCAGAAAGCAAAATGAAAAAGAGTGAGACCGACTCAAAGCTAATCCGGTCAGCTGCAATCTGCCGTAGGAATCCCATCTCATGGGTCAGCTATCACTCTGCAGCCGGGAACTCTCGAAGCGATAGGTCGTGCGCATAGCGCATTACGGCGTAGAAGTGAGCGAGCCTTATTATTTATTAATTTTTTTCAATATTTTTTAAAGTTTTGATTTTATTTTTTTGAAAGGAAAGAAAAAAGAAACACGGTCCCCCCACCCTCGACCGAAGCTCAAGCTCAAGCTCAAACTCAAGCACGGGCTAGTACAGTAGTACACGTAGTGTACTGCATAACGTCAGGATTGAGGCTCCGAGTGCCAAGACCTGGTTGCAGTGTTGCAGGGGCGGGCTGTCCTGAGTGTCCTGACAGGGTTGCACAGCGCGGGTGATCGCGGGATGACTTGGTTTTGGGCTGGGAAAATTTTTCGATGCTCAATCAATGTCAGCGCGTCGCAGCCCACAGCACTGCTATCATTACTGTGCCGATGTCTCAGCCGATGAGATGAGCAAGAGTTCATTCTGCATCATAGATAGGCTGCTCTGGATCCCACATGATGTCCCAGGACTTTTATAAATTACCTTTAATGTCTTTGCGGTGTCGCCGTGTGGGCACTAATAAATACCAACTAACATATCTCTTGTTCATTAAGCTATTCCTGATAGCCGCCAAGACCAAGTGCAATATCAGACTTCAGGACCGACGTCAGCCTGTCGGCAGCGGCCCAGCGGAACGTGCTCCTGTGTTCGAAGCAACCGAACTTTGCAGGTTGTCCTGGCCGAGCTGTCGCGTCGCTTGGCCCAAACTCAGGAACACCCTTGAGCAAGTGGCCGCTTCTTTCTCTAGCCGCAAACAAGGATTCCGGCCCGTGGGGGTCACATATCATATGCTATCCAGACTGCTCATTGCCAGCATTGACGTTGCCTACCTACCCCTGAGACAATCTCAGGCGAAAAAAAAATTCTCCCTCTTTTATCCCAACAGCTTCACGCTCCCTTTTAACTTCATCTCAGAGCTCAATAGCTCTGGGTTGGCTGCAAGTTGCTGCCTGCGTGCCCGAGATGTGATTGTGAAAATTTGCCCGCGGGCAATCCAACCAGGTAAGTAGGACGGACGGTCGAAACTCTCCCGAGTCGTGTCGACTGCCAACTTGGCACCATGTTAGTGAAAAGACGCACGCTATTCACCTGGACTCAAGGGATTACAGCTCCTTATGAATGTCCCATCCGTCCAGACTCCAGGCAGAGTCCCGATATCGCCCGAGCTCGAGTGAGCTCCCGGCACCCGGGGCGTCATTTTTCCTTGTTGACGGCCCAGGATGGGCGGGTCCTGACATAGTGGTGGCTTCGATGATGCGGTGGATCGAGTGTTCCTCGAGAGTCGGTGGTTTTGCTAGGTTTTGTTGGCTGGCAGCTCCGGGTCCCCGTCCCACCCATTCACCTGACCTCCGCTCTGTCCCTTTCCCTTCGACTCTCATTTTTTCCCTCATCCACACCGAGCATCTACTCGAACCTTGCCGTTCTCAAGCAACCTGCCCAACCCTTCTCTTTCTATCAAAAGTTCTTTTCCCGTTTCCTCTCTCTCCCCTCCATCAGACACAATGGCCTCTACCCGTGTGCTCGCCTCCCGCCTGGCCTCGTCCATGGCCTCCACGACCACCAAGGTCGCCCGCCCTGCCATGCGCGTCCAGGTCGCCAACGCTTCCAAGCGTACCATCTCTGGTAAGAAGTCATCTAGAGCTTGTCGGTCCACAGCCGTCGGGCCTCCACGTCATCGGCCCGACATGGTTCGAAGACAATTGGGACCCCCAATTGACCCGATTGAGCCCGTTACCACGCCGCCGTAGCTGCCGACCGGTACTGAGAAAACTCTTCAATAGGCATGAGCAAGCCCAGCCCCCTCCAGGCCGTCAAGCGCCAGAGCATCATCAACACCACCACCCGCTCTGCCTTCAAGCAGCAGGCCCGCCCCTATAGCTCCGAGATGGCCAACGCCCTGGTTGAGGTCTCCAAGAACCTGGGTATGGGTTCTGCCGCCATCGGTCTGACTGGTGCTGGTATCGGTATCGGTCTCGTCTTCGCCGCTCTCCTGAACGGTGTTGCCCGCAACCCCGCCCTCCGTGGCCAGCTCTTCTCCTATGCCATTCTGGGTTTCGCCTTCGTCGAGGCCATTGGTCTTTTCGACCTCATGGTTGCCCTCATGGCCAAGTTCGTATGTGCAACCCGCCCCCCGCCGAGGCTCGTCCATGCCCGATGTGCACAGTGCCCCACACCTTGATGAAAATGCCTCAATGCAACGACAGCTTCCCGACCCTGGACCTCTACTAACGGGCGCACTTGCAGACGTAAACAACGACTACATTCTCACCATGGACGAATGAAGCATGCCTCGCCGAAAGCTGACGGGCCACCTGGCTAGAGCTGGATGGCACCGAGTGTCTTGTGCTCACCACTCGGCGGCCATGTAAACAAGCGTGGGAGGAGCATTCTGGGCGTGTATTGCATAGAAGGGTGCTTGCAGCGGTTACCATAAAGCATAGACGGCGAGACTTGCGCGTTCAGGTTTCCGGGAACTGTACAACAGCAATGCCAGTCCAATCCTGAAGATGACCAAAAAGACCACTCCATTTCTTTTTCCTCTGCACGTATCCGGCTCCGAAACCGGCCGTCAGAGTCGCCATGGGGTTATGTGAGGGAGATGCCTCCATGAGGTGCTCCACGGAGTTGAGTTGCTGGGCGAGTCGAGGCCGGCAGCATGTGGCGATCGCGCTGGCCGTGAGGCACACTCGTTCCGAGAGGTCAATTGAACGATCGATGGCCGAGTGCGTTCGCTGCCAAACACGCTGCGGTCTCATCGGAGTCCCAATGTGGGTTTTTGACCAATCTGATAGATTGCTGGCCTCTGCTGGCGGCCGGTGGGATTTCCTGGGGAAAGGCTCCATCTCCACGGCCATCGTGCGAGCAGCGGGTCTTTGCGGGTAAGCTAGAGCTCAGCAAGCCGATCCCTCGTGGAGCGATTCAGGCAGCGGGGGCTGCTTGGAGTGATGCGAGTCGAACCACACGGACAAATCGAGAAAGTGTGCTCGATATCGCCAATTGATGGAGAGAGATCTTGCCCAGCATTGGTGTTGAGGGAGACAACATGTCGTTGAGTTTACCTCGCCTGTGGTTGCATTCCCCCTCATGCTGGGACAGTCACGTGTCAACAAGGCCTCCCCTCAAACCTTCAATGCGAAGGCGAGGAGAAGAGTGGCCTGACTTCTTACCCCACAACCCCACGGGCACTTAATAATACCTACTTAAGTAGGTAAGTACCTACTTGAGTACCTAGGTAGGTAGTCTTGGTCAAATGTTAACTGCTAATAAAACGATGCAGTTCTGGGCAATCCTTTTTTCCCTTTCTGGCTTATTATTTTTGAGCTACCATCTCCATTTCATTCCTGTGATGGTCGTGAAACAATCAAGTCTTCAAGTAGTCAATTGGACGGACATGGCGCGAGTGTTTTCGCCCCCTGCTAACATTTGAACTCCTGCTCTCCTGAAGTCCTTCCAAATTGGAGTCAACACGCTTGGCAGAACGGCAACTGCTGAGCAGATGAGTGGACGGACCTCAACCACTTGTCTCTCTCTCCCTGTACAGGCCAGACGGCTCTGGAGATGGAAGTGGATGGGAATACTCGGGCACATCGGACCAGTCAGACAACTAGTCAGACAACTAGTCAGTACAGCATCTAAGCCTGAACCGCCTAGTAGATTCATGTGCCTGCTTGTCTCTTAGTAGTATGAAATGCAGGAGAGAAAGGACCAGGTTCATTGCTCGGTTTCCATGCAGATAAATTTTGCAGATGGATGGATGCACAGGCCAGGTGTGTGGAGAGACTTGGGAAGAGATGAAGCTCAACCTCAACCTGGCCCTAGAGGTCCGAGGCTAGAAATCTCGACCAAAATTGCTGGATCAAATGCAGCTTTTGAACTACTAATCCCCTTCAGGAATGCCTCTCCCACGTTTCCGGCACATCTACGGGACTCTCACCAATCCCATCCACCCTTGTACATGTCATGAAGTTCTCTCACAATGTAGGTACAGCAGTAGACAGTCGAAGCAAATCTTCCCGACGTGAGTCCAACCAACATGTCGGCCTGCCCTCCGCTGCGGGATCAGTTTTGAGCAGCCGCCTTCAATGTTCTCCCGTACCAACGAAGCACTTGGGTGCGCAGGTGTCGTGTCTGAGCTGTAGGGCGCTCTCGAAGAGGGAGGCACTCTGGCTTCCCCACATGTGCACGGTGTTGAAGGTGAGGGCCATCGCTGTCGCCACAAATCGCACGACCATCCCTCCTCCATCACTCTATCGCTTGCCCCAAAGCGTTCAAATGTTCCCTTCCCTTTCGTAAGGAGGCGGGGCAGGGCCTTGTTCCCTTCCGGATGATCCCGTGTACTTGAATTGGACCGGGAGGGGCTGGTCATCATTCTCGCTCGCTCGCCTGTCAGTTCCATAACAGCCACTCTTGAACCAAACAACACCGACCAGGATAACTATCAAGACGGCGAAGCCTGGTATGATTTCATATAAGAAGGGGTTGAGGGCATTCGAAGCGCTGTTCCAGTCACTGCTGCTTTGGTTATGAGGCTGTATTGGAGTACTCATGGTTTGATTTGTTCCCTTCAAATAGGTGAGATGCAAAAAGATTTTATGCTAGACAAGCGTTTTTCTCCGAATACACGAAAAGATGGTAGGAAACTAGGAAGGGAATGAATTGGTAGGCGTGGACTGCCACAGGCTGCATACAAGCATATATCCTTTCCTACACCTTGTACAGGAAGCAAACAAGGCAGTTTTACATGGCAGTGTGTGACCAAAGGACCGGATCATCCGTTTGTAGCAGGTCGTCCACAAACGAAAAGCTGGTGTCAAGCCTGTGAAGCTGCGAGTCCATGTTTCATGACCAAGTAATCATTCGACAGCCCCAATTTTACGTCGCCTTATCTACGCTTCAAGATACCTAGGTATAGACTCACACACGGGGCTCTTCTCTTGTGGCAGTCTCCGAATGTTGAGTAGTCACAGCTGATGCGTCCTACGTGCCACCGTGTCCATGACATGCATGTCTCGGAGTTGAGACTAGACCGTCCGACAAAGAAGATACGTCTCCAACAGTTCAGTAATCCATGGTCATTTGATAGATTGATACCACACATGCAGAGCTGGCGTCAGATGAGCATGCACGCATATACACTCATTGAGAACTGTTTTGGTATCAGCAACTTGTTGGCCCGAATGTTTGGTCAATTCATCCTTGATGGTGTATTACATCAGATTCCAAATTGACAGCGGTTTTCATAAACTGAGGGACATGGTGCTCCTGGTCGAGCATGTTTGTTTCTGTGTGGCCTTCTAAGTTCTTTGCCCGCACTTATTTCCACCCAAGCACGGTTTAAGATTTGATCGAAAATTTAGCTTGAAACAGTAAATCATCTTTAAATGTGTATAGACATCGAGAACTGGGCTGTTGAAAAAAAAGCAATGGTATTTTGAAGTTGCAAAAGGCTTCCAAAGTTGTGATCATGGGCACCTAGGGAATTTCGCCGAGCATATCCAAGTCCAGGAATTATTCACATCATCTGACACAGGGGTTTTTTTAAAATGTATAAATGAATAAAAAGACGCTGCGTATTTGAGCGTTTACCACTGTATGAGAGGACCGTACGCCTTCGGGTTGTCTACGGATTGAGAACAACACTACTTAAGAGTGAAATCAGTGAGAATGCCTCAAGTGCTCACCCCACCGACTGTCGATAACTTGATCTGCCCACCACTAATACCGTAATATTCGATGTACATGTGGCCCAAAGTGAGCTCAGGCTTAGATATGCCATCTTTAATTCCTGAGAATGGGAATAACAAGACAGATACAACTTACCTGAGGAACTTTAGCATACAAACTACAAGCACTTGAGCGCCTCCGGGATTTCGACTCTCATGTCCTCTATGACTTGGAATTTGACATCAAGTCTATTATCAACCACCACCAGAATAGTCAAGTTATGTCTTAGAAGAGTTCAATACTCATCTCTTTGTGCAAGAATCATGTTCATCCTCAGGCTTCTTCTCTATAAAGTTGTGAATAATTATTCCCTACTTGCTTGCAGTGTTGTAGCACACATGGGCACTACATGTTCTCAAGCTCTTTTGGAAGCCCCCGAAGAGTTTTGGTTGAAGAAAGTATTAATGAGCAAGCCGATTGCAAAAACATGTGGCCTGCACATGTGGGACTTCAAACTTTTGAGGCTCGTCTCCCCCTTGCTACAGCAGTACACTGATGAACAAATTTTCAAGCCGTGGTTCATGACAGATGAGCGGAAACAGGGGGAAATGGTCTAGAACAGCCTATCAAAGCATGTTTCATAGGTGCTGCTGGTCTACACAGCTGAATTTATTTGCGTGAAGAAAGGATGGCGCAGGATGCTGTACGTTGAGAAATTTGGATCTGCTTGCTGAGGCGAGGTCGCAAACATGGTTGGAAAAGTACCAGGACGTATGATGACGGTAAATGATAGGGACATATTTTATCAGCGCAATCATAGTCCTCGGCCACATTGGATTTCCAACAACTTATCATGGGCTTTTGGGAGACACATACAGGAACTTTGGCACACATTCAAATCCTCAACTAAAATTTGGTCACGCTCGTTGTTTCCCTATTAGACCCTAGATTGTCATCTGGCTGATCTCTGTTCTCGATCAATGCCCGCCGTACCCCCTTGTCCTGGTCAGCCTCCCATTTATCACCGGGATGGGCTGCCTCTTCTCATTCCTTATGAGCGAGTTGACCGCAGCCCACATCTCCATGATCCCTGACCTCTTAGCCGGCAACATGCTGTACTGAAGGCTGTACAGGTTCTTGCGGTCGATAGGCGGGACAAACTTGCCCGTGAGCAAGCAGAGAAGCACACGGGGGGAGAGGTAGTGCTTCCGGATGCGCGCGGCCATCTGGAAGTATTGATGGAACATGGCGCGGAACGTCAGGGGTATGGACTGGAAACGATCAAGAGTCAGCGCTGTGTTGCTGTTGAGGTCGAGGTAAAGGAGGCCGGAAGTCGACCAAGGGCGAACGCCACGGGGCTTATACCTTGAGGTAGATTACCGATGTAGACGGAAGATCAGGTATCGCTGGATTATGTACGACTCTATAATTTTGGGTATCACGAAGTTCAAAACGAATGCCACCTGGGAAGATGTCAGCGTTGCCACGCCGCCCGCACATTTCTAAGTGGATCAGATCAGACATACCTGGTAACCTCTGTGGGTCCTTGATCCGGAGCATCAGGGCAAACAGGGGGAAATGGTTTAGGCAGGAAAGAAGTGTGTCAAAGGCGGCTTTTAGCGAGATAATTACCATCCTGGCTATGGCGAAGTTCAGGTAGAATACCACGACAGTGGGCAGCAGGAACAATAGAAGGCAGAAGACGATCGTGCCCACCAAGAGCTGATCAAGGTCGTAGTCGCAAGAGTCAATACGGTTCCGCAGGACATTGTGTTTCTTTCCTCTGAATAGATGGAAGAGCGAGATGAGTATGGTCAGTTGCCAGTGATATATACGGGCGGAGGCGAGGTAGAAAGAGTATATATGGACGGTAAGGACGGAAAGCAAGTCCGAGAACACTGCGATGGGCATGCTGGCTCCGGCAAAACTGGTGAAGCCGATGAACCAGATGACGCCAGGCAGCGCCGGCCGAAAGGTGTCGATACAACCTGGAGAATGTCAGCAGCTAAGCACAGGCAGTGGGAAAACACGCGATGACTTACTGGCCCAGTAGTCGATGACCCACAGGAACAAGTCGCCAAGAAACGCCGCTAACTCGGTGTTGAGCTTCAAACCGGCGGGCCAGCCCATCAACCAGGAAATGCCGCTCTGCAGAGCTTCGACGGTGTATGTCGTCAGGATCAGGCTGATCTGGTCTGCGACCCAGTAGGCGTTGTCGATGATGTATGAGCCCAAGGCGATCCCGATGATCACATCATTAGCAACAAGCCAGAGGCTGTTGTAGAATCGGATGTAGTCAGGATGGCTTGTCGTCACACTTTCCCAGTCGTTCTTTCGCTGTCTCAACGTGACATATTGCATTGGCCAGTAGCAGAACTGCTGCAGCCGGATTTCAACCTGCTGCGCGGTGGCCGAGATGTCCTTGAGAGCAGCGATATGAGGTTGAGGTCTCCACTCCAAGACCACCAGCAGCATCTCAGCCGCTATGCGGTGGCCTATGAGACCAAAAATGAACCCTCGCCTGACGATGGGATACAGGTAGACGGTGATGAGCTCCCATATCCAGAGCAGAACAATATTCTTCATCGTAGTCGCAGATTCTACCACTCGCTCAGACACACTCAGACTTCGCTTTGGCCTCGCTCCTAGTCTTGATACATTTTTTTGAAGAAGCGTCTCGAGCTCGGAGGACCAGTTTATCTGGTTGACGATTCTGGGCAGGGCCCTTTCCTTGTTCGAGGCAGGTCTCTTTATGACAGAATGCTGTTTGAGTTTCTCGACGAGCCGCTCGGATTTGTCTCTCCGGAGTCGTTCCTGTATCTCCTCCTGGGCCTCGGCCTCACCGACGGGCACCGTCCTCTCATCCGTAGGCTTGTCGCCCAAGGCCAGCGCGATGGGATTGAGCGATATGTACTGCATTCTCGTCGGGAGCGGTCGCTGAAATAGTACAATCTGTATACTTGAGGCCTTCGCACACCGGACTTGAGGGATTCGAGCATTGGCATCCATATCCACGCGTACCCACGACGGGTCGATAACAACCGAGTCGTCGGCATTCGAGACACCAAGCACGTGCATACTCGACTGGCCGCACATCTCGAAGATTCGGCCTATCGGGTGGGGAGCGCTCCTGAACAGGGTGAGGGACTTCAGCGCGCCCTCGACATTTCGAGCCTGGAGGGTAGGGCTTAGCAGGGAACTCCCGAGCTGGGGTCTTGGTTGAGGGAACTGACATCGACGGCTTCCAGAATGGCGACCACGAACACATCCAATGCCGAGTTCCTCCAGCCTACGACCACCCCAGGCAGGTCCGACCTTGGGATGTCGGTGGGCCAGAAAATGCGCATCAACCCATCATGCTCTGGCATGACAGACAGCCTCGATGGACGCGGACCTGCGACTCTAGAACGATCCTCTTCGTCTTAGCTGCTCCCGTGCGGATATGCCTGAACCGGTGGATCGAGGATGCTTGGGTGGGTGTTAGCGGCGCATGTCGCGAGAGTTCCCAAGGAGGGACTCGACAGGGCCGAGAAATTGGTCGTACCAGGTCTGACTCTCTGACTGCAAGACGTGCCACGGGCAGGAGGACGACGAGGAAGAACAGCGACAGTACGACGAAACCGTATGCAGCGCGCGACTAGGAGGGCGGGGGAAAGACAGACAGGCAGGTCAGCCGGGGTCTTGGGTTTCGGGCGGGGGACTTATGGTGGGCATTGGAGGTGGACATGCTGCGCATAGCAAGACAGGGTGTGGGCGGGTGGTGGGCTGGACTCACGACAACTCCGTAGTCCCAGGCAAAGATGGCAAGCTCATAGAGCCTCGTAACCAGGTCCCATCGAGCGGTGGTGTAGCCGGCTACGAAGATTCCAATCGTTAGGGCGGAGAAGGGGTGCATAGAATCGCCGTCTGGTCGCTACTTTAAGCGCATTCCGAGTTTTCTGGTATCGTGTGAGGTTTGGAAAACACGAGAGACAAGAATGGCAGGATCAAGTCCCAAGGTTGTCCTTTTGTCCACGCACGATAACAAGCAGGGCACGACGACTGTGGTTCGCCAGGCGTGACGAGCTGTCGCAATCAGTTTTAATTACCACATGCACACTGGTTTGGACCTGGAGAAGCCAAGCTTAGACCCTTGCTGTGGTTCCGCCTGCCTGCCGACATTTCCAGCCTTCTTCAGCGGGGACCCCTGGTTCTAGGCCCAGAAACGTCCGCTAAGTACCTACACCAGGTACCTAGGTGGGTACCCAGGTACCAAACTACCTAAGCACCAATCTTGGAAGACTTACAAGCAACTCTGGGCTACATTACCTAGGTACCCAGGCACCGTGTGAAAGGGTTTGTAGGAAGCAGATAGCCAAGGTTTGGCTGTAGCCAATGTTCGCAACAGACTTCCTGTGGTAGCCTCTGTTGACTATTTGGATGTGCAGAGTGTGTAGTGTGTGTTCTGTGGTGCAAATGCAGAGGTGATCGATCCGGAGTGGCCTTAGTTTTGGGTCATGGATGAGTGTGGTCCTGCAAGCTCCTGTCCGTTGCAAAACGCCAAACCAGCAAGAGTAGTACTATAGAGTACACGGGGACAAGATCCATGATGAAAATCCCTTGGCACAACTGTCACCGCCGGCAGCCTCATTTCCTGCCCAGGTGTATGGAATCGTTCTCCTTATTATCCTCCCTGGCCTCTTCTAGGAGCTTGTCTATGCCTCTTTGCTTCAGCGCAACCTGTTGCTTGTTAGTCCCGTGTACAAGCTCTCCTCTGGACGGGATAGTGACAAGGAACAGTGGGCTGCGTTGCGGACCAATACAGGTCACCGTCTTCTGTGGTGTCATACATTTAGACATTTCTGATAGTCCTTGAACAGGTCTGAGCACTCGTTGTCGTCAGACTTCCCGACTCCTCTGAGATACTCTGCAACGAGATGAGTTAGTCCTGGCTCTCTCCGTTTGGCATGACAGGAAGGCCCTTCTTCTACTTGCTTTCGCTGTACCATTTCAAGAAGCAAGTATCATATTTTCTATGCCTTCAATCAGCGGGCAGCCATACAGAACAACGGTTCCCGACACCTACTCCTTCACCTCATCACACTCCGGGGCCAGTGAAGCAGACATTTTTGTACGATGTTGCCAGAATCTCGATCCAAAAGTGAGATGGAACAGGCCGAGGGTCCGATGCTCCGCCGACAAGCCCGTGAACACTCTTGAAATACCCCTTTTGCGCCTGTCACCTCGCTATCGAGTGACAAAGATGACAAGCTGTGGATGCTATGCTTCGCCGGCCGAAAATGCGAATTGAATTCCTAGACCTGCAGCCTCCACGGGAATACCCAAGTTCTGGAGAACCAAGAGAGATGAAGTTAGGATTGGTTGACAGAAACAAAACTGTGTTTAAAAAGGCTGCCGTCCAAATAGTCCCAATCTCGGATGGTAGGTACACATAGGCGAGTGTATTTAACCTGGCAATGATAGACCTGTTCAGTAATTCAGAAGAGGAGCACTTGAGCTCTCAGAAACGAGGTCAGTTCCCATGCAGCAGTGTTTAGTTGGCTTGGCTGCATGCGGTGATGGAGCTTGTCCCACTGGTTTACACACCTTCGTCACCGGGTGCTTATCTTATCACTAACTCAGTACACACTACTACAGGCCTCGCAGCCTCTAGGCCCGCTGACTGCCTGCCGCTAGCACGTAAATTTTCGAGCCCAACTTTTATGAATGTGACGGCGGTCTTCCGAATAGGCTCTCGGATATCGTCTCCTCCATTCGGGACGCCAACATTGGCGAACTCTACATCGAACCATTTCAACACCATGGACCCGTCGCAGGACTTCAAGTCCCTGCAGGAGAAGATCCAGGCTTCCCTCATCTCGACCACCAAAGCCGTTCAGCGCATCGCAAGTGAGGACCTTACATTTCAGCGGACAGTCAACCCCAGCACTGGCGACCGTCTCGAAGAGCAGTCAACGCGCCTGCTGAGCCTCTCCAACGACCTCCTCAAGTCAGCCGCCGTCGGCATCAACCAGAAGAGCGCCGGCGACTTAGATGATGTAGAAGATGTCGACATACAATGGCGTGGCATCGTGGACGTGATCGACGGGCTCCTCGAAAAAGCCGATATTTGCTTGGACGAGTACACTGGTCTGGTCAAGAGGAAGTCGGATTTTCCCGAGAACGGTCCCCAACAGAAGAAGGCGAAGACCAACGACCGGCTAGATTTCAATTTCCGACGCGCCAACATCATCAAGCCACAGACTGCCTTTGAGCAACAAGTCGACAATTTTGCTGCTGGACCATGGAAGCCGTTGTTGACACGGAAGCCGCATGCTGAAGTGCCGCTGGAGGACAGCCTTGTTGTGGCAGTTGACGAAAACAACCAGCAACAGTATGACAACACACTTTTCCTGCCTTCTCTTACTCTCCGGTGGCCATTTACTGACGGCCAATCCAGATTCAAACACCCCTACGAGACGGAGATATCCGCCTTGAAGTACCCGGATGCCACCTACGAGATACGGGACCCCATACCATACCAGCCCATCGATACCACCTCTGCCACTTGGGTCGACACATACGAAGGCGTTCTGGAGATGCTGGAAGAATTGAAGGGAGCAACCGAAATCGCGATTGACCTGGAGCATCATGACTATCGTTCTTACCACGGGCTGCTCTCTCTCATGCAGATCAGCACCCGAGACAAGGACTGGGTTGTGGACACCCTGAGACCGTGGCGGCACAAGCTTGAGGTTTTGAACGAGGTCTTTGCCGACCCTAAGATCCTCAAGGTGTTCCATGGCGCTTTTATGGACATCATCTGGCTGCAGAGAGACCTGGGACTGTACATTGTTGGGCTCTTCGACACCTTCCACGCGAGCTCAGCACTCGGGTACCCACAGAGAAGCCTAGCGTACCTTCTCAAGAGTTTTGTCGACTTTGATGCAGACAAGAAATACCAAATGGCGGATTGGAGAATACGGTAAATTTGATTTTCCGCGAAATGTCACCAATGCAGTGCTGACGTGAGTTAGGCCTCTGCCGGAAGAAATGTTTTACTATGCCCGATCAGACACCCACTTCCTACTTTATATCTACGACCGAGTACGAAACGAGCTTGTCGAGCGGTCTGACCGCACTGATCCGGAGAAGGACTTGATTGGATACGCACTCCAGAAGTCGAAGGAGACATCACTAGACAGGTACACACCTTTTGCCGCGGACCCAGAAACCGGCGAAGGAGCTCGAGGCTGGTCCAACTTCCTTTACAAGAGTCATCTCAGACTCAGTGGCGAGCAATTTGCAGTCTACAGGGCCTTGCACAAGTGGCGCGACGAGGTGGCGCGCCAACAAGATGAGAACCCAACCTTCATCATGCCACCACAAGTAATGCTGGAAATAGCCAAGATCCTTCCAAATGACCCCAAAGCGCTATGGAGTCTACTTGGAAACTCGTCATCCCATAAGGCGAAGCAGTCGGTTGAAGACCTATTCTCCCTCGTCAGTGAAGCGAGAACGGTCGGGGCCGAGGGGCCGAGCACGACTGATTTCTTCAGGAGTATGTATCTTGATAATCGCTCCATGGCGGCTGTGGCGAAGAGGGAGCTCGGCAGAGAAGACAAGCCAGAGCTGGACCTGCCTCCAGTGGAGGAGCTCCGGAGTGAGAAGTCTCAGCTCTTTGGCCCTATCCCACTGAGCAGCCTGTGGGATGGCTCCTCGCAACCTCAGAACGGCGCCATTGGCGACCAGATCGCACTGCCTTGGACACAATTTGTGCAAGAAGCCGTGGCCGCTGCTTCCCAGAAGGAGAGTCAATCTAAACTTCAAGATGGAGAGGTGGACATGATACCATTGGACGCGCCCGCGAAGGCGGCTCCTGCACCACGCAAGGAACTTGACGTGGAAAACACCGAGTTCACACTGAGACAGGGCCGGAAGCGCAAGATGGATGAAGTACAAGACGAAGACTCGGGCGACGGAGGAGCACCGGTGGATACGGAAGAAATGATATCCCTTAACGTAGACGAAGGCGGCGGCGGCAGGCACGAGAAGGGGGCAAGGAAGAAGGCTGCTAAAGAAGCCAAGAGCGCGAGAAAACAAGCAAAGGCCGGCTCATCAGGCCGGAAAGGCACCGAGCAGGCGGATGCTCCCGAGGATGAAGACGTTCCTTTCGACTACAGCCAGGCTCAGTCTGTCCTCAATGCGAAGAGGTCAGCTGCTGCGCCCAACGGCAACGGGGACGCTTCGGGAAAGAAGAAGGCATTTGATCCTTACGCGGCGAGGATGAACGCCGAAGGCCCCAAAGCGGCCCGAAAAATGCACCACGAACGTACTGGCAAGGCAGGTACATTTAAGAAATAGGATGGTTTCGGTGTCACTGCTATCATGTAGAAGCTATCGTCGTGCTCAGTCTAGACCGGTCAAGGGGCTACGGTCATTGAGTCCAAGAGCTGATGGCGCCACGGGGAAAAGTGTGTCATCTAACGACCCCATGATGGTAAAGGAGATGCTGCATCGGAGCGAGGTCATCCAAAGGGCCCGGTGACTCGTAGATGAGGAGGGTCTTGCTTCCGGTGGTGCAAGGACTCTTCTCAGGAACACCACTGCACGCACATCAGACCCTACCTAGGCAGATAGACAGTAATGGAATCAAAAGCTACGCAGAGTACTTGCTGGCTGACCCGTCAAACTCTAAGGACCCACTGCAAGATGCAATATTTGTAGGTGTAAATGTTAAAATATTAAAATCGGTCATTCATCAATTTGGCGTTGAGGTTTCTTTTTTTCTTCTTCTTTTATATATATATATATTACCTGCAGCCATACAATAATACTAAGGTATTGTCTCAAATGGACACAATTATCTAAGAAGAACAGGGGCACACTTGTGGGATGTGATTGCTTACTTACCCTCGCAGTGGCGTTGTGCGCATCTGCGCGCGACGCAGCACGCACTCCCCCACTCCCCGCTGACGTCCTTGGCCATCCCCGTGTCCAGCAGCCTTAAGCTGAGGACAGC
>MAVT02000963.1:0-18522 GCA_001702395.2 Diaporthe helianthi | reverse complement strand
TATTATCTTACTTATTAAAACTATACTTATTATAAGAGATAAATATATTAACTAGTTATACTTCTTTAAGTATTTAAAAACTTATTTTTATAAAACTATTAATTTAAAGCTACCTAGTAAAAAAGAACGATATTTTATTTTAGTATATATCTAGTTTATTAAGTAAAAAGTTTAAAAGTTTTTATATAATATAATTTATAAATTAGTTAAGACTTATAGCTTATTATTAAATCTAAATTAAATATAATAATAAAAAATAGTATTAATAAAGTAATAATTTTAGTAGTAATAACCTTTAAATAACAGTATTAAATAGTTAACTAAATATACTTAAACTTAGCTTATAGTTACTTATTAAGTAATATAAAGTTAAATTATAAATAAAACTTTAGCTACTTAAGTTTTAGTTTTAATATATAGTAGTAGCTTATAATAATAACTTATTTCTACCTATAAGGGGTATTTAATCTAGTATAAGTATAGGTAGTAGTATAGATAAGGAAATTATAAGTTTCCTAAGTTATCTATTAAATTTTAGTAGCTTGTATAGCCTTGGCTAATTCCCCTGGGGGGGGGGGCTGAATTCGCTTGTCCCTGACAGTGGCATTAACCAGGGTCGCGATAACGCCTCAGGGTTGCTTATCGCTTGCCGTGTTCACGTCAAGCCGTCTGTCCGTCTCTGTCTTGTTGACGACTACCACAATCCAAAGCCCACGATGAAGTAGTGTATGGCCCGTGTCGTCTAGCACAACCCCCCTTTACCTACATCTGTTTATCTTAGGTATACCGGCAGGTTCCGTACATACGTACCTAGGCAGTCATGGAGACCGCTAATATCCACGCACTCCCTGCGGAGATGCTGTCTCACATCTTCCTCTTTCTCGACAGCCCGGCGCCTTCCGACGAGCGCCTGCACGACCAGCCTCACGCACATATGCTCAAGCAACCAGACCTCTCGGCCCAGAACCTCAAAATCATCTCAGTTGTCAATAAGAAATGGCGAGCCACAGTGCTCCCCCTTCTTTTCCGGAACACAATATGCTACTTGGACCAGTCCGACCTGTCTCTCGTGGATCTCGAACAGTCCAATGGTCCTCACTCGCTGACACCCCTGCTGTCCTTCATACGAGACAACAGCCTCACACCATATGTGAAATCCCTCACCCTTGTAGTGGTCAAGAGCACGAGGGTGAGGTCCACCAATGCCGGCGCCGTTGATTCAAGCCGGGCGGGAGACAACGGATACAGTCCAGATCCGTTTGGCCCGCTGAGCCGAGGTGGTCGAGAGAGAGACATGGTTTTTAATGAGGACTCAAACTGGCTTTGGAACCTGATTTTTGACCTGATCGACCCCCTCCGCTTCACCATCATCGCCTCTCCGCGCTCCCTGGCATCGCTGCTGGCCAGGATGCTCTTCCTCGGTGACGCGTGGAGCTTTTACCAGTCTCACCACGTGTTGTCTTTGTCACGTAACTCAAAACCGGCGGCGAGCCCCAATGAGGAACTCGGAGTTGCTTCTGTACAACAAGAGACAGGATTGTCGGCTTCCATCGCGCCACGAGTCACGGGGCAGTCGTCTTCGACGTCGGCCCCAGTCCCACCCCAGGCTAGACGCATACCGTGCTTCCTCTTTACAGTCCGCCCTTGGGACGCTCTCCTACTTAATGAGGGATCTTCCACCCGCGTTTATAAGACATATGAATACTATCACAGACGCCCACCATCAATGCTCGGCGCTCTCCTCGGCGCCGAGGAATTCCCCAACGACGAGCCCCTGATCCCCTCTACGATCCGCGACCTCAGCTATGTCGGCATCTTTCCATTGTCGACGCATTTCAACACATTGGTGCAGAATCTACCGCGAATCGACCGGCTCTTCGTACAACTCGTGCCGCGGAATGACATCCTCAAAGACAAAAAGGAAATGGAGCACCTGGATAGTAAGTAGTGCCAGGGAGATATTTCCTATTTGTGTCTCTCGTAACCTTAGACTTGTCCCAATGCATATCTAAGATTCCAATCCCGCCTGAGCTTGTTGAGTTGAATGTGACGAGTCTACTTTCCATTGCGTAATTTGTTCAAGCTCGACCTATCTGGGAACTCGAAGACTGACTTATGTTATTACAGTGGACGACCTCTGGGCTGAGCGTAATACGAGCTAGTACGTCCTCCCATAAATGAACTCGCTGCACATGTTCTGGACTACCTGGCACCATGCCAACCATGAGGCATGGCCACAACAGCCGCTACGGGACAGCGCGTGCGTGGCAGGACAATGCCAGACTTCCACCGTACACGCTTTGGGGTATGGAGAAGAGACGCTGACCTGGACCACAGTAGCAAGATTATGCCCAAGTTGTTTGATAGCTCAAGCTCCGCGGGAAACTGGCGCTATCTCCAGGTGTTCGAGTCAGGAGACGCAGCAGATCGCGAGAGCTGGGATATGGCGGTGGAATACGTCGGACATTTTAGTACCGAATGGAGAGTTGAGAGTGAAGGTGTGTTTGTGAAGCGACAACAAGGAGAAGACGAAAATGGTGCAAATGCCATGGGTGCATCCCATGCTCATGGTGATGGCGAGGACATCGAAGGGGGATCTGGCAGTGACGAGGATGGCCCCGACGGGCCGGGCCCTGTGTTTTTGTAAGTATTCTCCCTTTCCCCATGTGCCTGCTCATGTCTTCCCAAGTGTTTGAGAAGAGACCTTCAAGCCAACCCTTCGTCTTAGCGGTGCTGGCATCATCCTTGATTACCTTTACTACCTATGACTACAGCCTCAACCGAGGTATCCGTGCCTGCTGCTGCTGCTGCTGCTCCGGCTACGCAACACAAACATCATTACTTACACTTCTCTTTCCCAGCAGTGAATTTGCACTTTGACAACAGTGAAAGATGCTAATCCTTTACCCCCGCCCTATGCAGCCGAGGTGCTCTCCACCGCTTTGCCTTTGCAGGTGTCACCCTGCTTCCCTTGAGCAGCGTGTGGCTTTATCTCCAACACACAGACCCATAGGAGGATGAGTCCATAGATTCTGTCGTTAGTTCACAGGCTCTGGGCAGTGTCGAATTCTCCATCTCTTTCTGAAAACTCAAAAATTCTGTCGTCGGGCTGGAGGTTGACAACCTGCATCAAAGTTAGACGGAAATGTGTCACAGATGGCTTCCCGTCACCCGTGGACTCGTGGAGGATGTAATTCCTAGAAAGGGACTCCTTGTCTATGATGGCCCTGAACAGTGGTCACGGACTGACCTTGAAGAATGCTGGCAGCAAATAGGAAATCCTGTCTTCATAAGATAGCAATGCCTCAAGTTGAGCGCTCTGACCGAGCATCCAATCCATCAGGGCATATCTGTCACCTTTACCTCCTTGCCTAGGTAACTACCTAGGTATTTAGTCAATAGTTGGCCGCTTTAGTACTGCAGCACGAGAGTCATAAACCGCATTCACTATTACCGACTTCAGTAAATACAGGGTATCGCAATGAACACTTGCCAGAATGCTCGACTCTGCTAAAGCTGCCTCACAGCCCATATCCAGGCCTGAATCAACGCAGGTTCCGTCTGCCTCCAATTTCTCCCCCAGCACCCCTTTACGATGGTGGAGCACTTGAGCCTCTACAATCTTCTGCCAAGCCGCCTGATCTAAGCGCCTGCACTACAGTGACGTTGGGCCAAAAGTCAAATATCAACGTGTTCAATACCAACAATCTAGGTACCATTGCTTTGACCAAGTGTTAATTGACCAATGGCAGATGCTACCATGAACATAACACAACCATTTCCGACCCCGTGGGGTCATGTGCCAAGGGGGTGCTGCCGTTGGGCGTGAGGCGGCCGTGCAGCCGCGCACCCCCAAAGGAAGACACTTATACGGCACGAAGCCAGTAAAGGCAGGTTCTCGCGGCGACCGGAACTGGGCCATCACAGACCTCTTGCTGGCCGATGCAATGCGGAAGAGACGAGGGCAGCTTTCGGAAATCTGAGGGGGCGAAATGCTCAATCCGACCTGTAGACGTCGAAAAGCGGGCCGGGGCTCCATACACCCCCAGAAAATTTCCAACACTTCACGTAAATTTTAGCAAATCTGCGAAAATTTCCCACCATGAGCCGACCACGCAACGGCTCTTGCCCATGGTCGGGGAGCGCACGACATCTCAGCGACTCACCTCTGGGATGGAAAGTAGCGGCTTAACGGTGCTTCCTCGATATCATCGGCGGCTTCACCACGACATGTTGACTCAAGCCTGGCTGAACTCTGTCTCAAGTGCCGGCATGCCTAAAAAGGGGCCGTCGATGGCCTCACAAAGATCTTGTGTCCTGCGCCGGCCCGCCGCTCGGCGTCACTTGGCCCTGGCCGGGGCTCACCGTTCCTGGGCTCACCGTTCCTGCGTGCCCAGCCTGCCAGCCCGTACCCGGGCTAGACCCAGCCTATATTATGGAGAACAAGGCGGCGAGTGAGGGAGGAGTCATTCGTTTGTGTTTGCCATCAGCTGCTGTAATCCGATTGCGGCCGGATTACAGCAGCCCTGGGATCAGGATTAATCATGCTTATGACCAAACCCAAGATGGGCTTCTCTTGATATCCAAGCTTACGTCGCCTGATGATGCGCTGAGCCCGGCGCTTCTTCTTCAATTTTAAATTTGTCGCTTTTCCCTGGACGGACTGTGAGTGGTCACCACGTCACCAAGGTTTTCCTCTAAACCTGTCGGGTTTTCAACTAGAGTGCTAAACTGAGCACTCACTCAACGGACCTCTGAACCGAGGGTTCCATCTTATCGTTGAATCAGAGCCCAAGTTGAGATCCGGGAGACCAGCCAAAGTCAAGAATGGCTCAACGAGACCAGGAGAAGGGTAATATGCCCATCGACACGGAGACGGGCTCCAACACATCGGTTGACGGCTCCAAAAAAACCGATTCGAGTCCTCCATCATACCGGAACGACGACACGAGGACAACATCCAGCGTGGCACAAGAAGATGGCGCAGAGATCGACCTGACCCCTCTGTCCTGGTGGTGAGTGCTCCAGCGCGACGTTTTTTTTTTTTTCCTTTTTTTTTTTTTCCTTTTTTTTTTTTCCTTTTTTTTTTTTCTTCCTTTCCCAGGACGTATCGTATCAGGCTCTGACAAAACTGAACAGGAAAGCCGGAACCATCCTCTTCGCTGAGACGGTGTCCCTGGGTATCCTCTCGCTCCCCTCAGTCATTGCAAACTTGGGGATCGCGCCTGGGATCACGCTGATTGTCGTCATGGCGATTCTCTCGGGATATTCAGGCCTGATCTTTGGCGAGTTCTGCATGCAGTACCCAGAAATTGAGTCATTTGGTGACGTGGGCGACGTCGTTGGACGGGCCGTAGGCGGACCTGCCGTGGGCGTCGCCTTCAGGGAGTTCCTGGGCTGGGGCCAGACGATTTTCCAGATTTTTGTCATGGGGAGCCATCTGCTGACCTGGACAATCGCAATGAACACATGTGAGTAGCAGGCCAGGGCGGATATTGTTCTAGCCTGTTCCTTCCCCGAGCACGATGTGCTGTCGTGTTTCAATGGCTGACCTTGATACCGCAGTGACCAACAGCTCCCAGTGCACTGTGATGTGGGCGGGCGTCGGGCTGGTCGTCTTCTGGCTCTTCAACCTACCGCGCAACCTCAACGTCGCATCATACCTGTCGGTAGCGTCCTCGCTGTCCATCTTCTCGGCGGTGATTGTCACAGTGGTGGACGTGGGGATCGAGAAGCCCATCGGCTCGACCTCGCTAGACGTCGCGAACCAGCTCGGCTTCACGGGGGCCTTCTTGTCGGTGACCAACATCGCCATCGCCTTCTGCTCGCACTCGTGCTTCTTCAACGTCATCTCCGAGCTGAACATCAAGACCGACTGGCCCAAGGCACTGATCATGCTGCAATCCCTCGACACGGCGCTCTACATCATTGCGGCGGTCGTTATCTATGTGTATGTGGGGCCTGACGTGCCGTCGCCCGCACTGTCGGCGGCCGGCTCGGCGGTGGTGAGGAAGGTGATCTGGGGCATCGCGCTGCCCACCATCGTCATCGCCGGTGTCATCTACGGCCACGTCGCGACCAGGTACATTTTCGGAAGGATCCTTGGCAAGACACGACACATGCACAAGCGGACGTTGATTGGAGACGCTGGCTGGGTGTGCGTCGGGCTGTCCATCTGGGTCATCGCGTTTGTCATTGCCGAGTCGATTCCCGTCTTCAACAGCCTCCTCAGTCTGATCTGCGCGCTGTTTGTGAGCTGGTTCTCGTACGGGGTACCGGGTGTCATGTGGCTGTTCCTCTACCGCGGGCAGCACTACAATAACTGGAAAATGACGGCAGGGCTGGTGTCCAACATCTTGCTCGTCGCCGTGGGCTTCCTGCTTTGCGTGCTTGGACTGTGGAGCACCATCGACAGCCTTGCGAGCGACAGCCACCAAACGCCGTGGAGCTGTGCCAGCAACGCATAAGCGCGCGTCGCGGGGGTTGTGTTTGTATATACTAAATAGTCATTGAAGTAGCGTTGGTAATAATAGTGGGCATTCACGCCACACAAAGAAACATACAATATGCGGCTGGCCGTTGTGACACAGACCGGCAGAACCGGATAGGCCCGACCCGTCGTCTCGAGGCAACATGCCGATGACGGGTCACACTGATCTTGTGGGGTTGGGTGGTCATGCCATCCATCAGCCACCGAATGGCTGACCTGACTGCACGGCAAGAATACACTAGACTTCAGCCCCGAAGAGGGCCAATGCAATAGGTACCGTTACAGAGCAGGTGAGGAAGTATACAAGATGATCTCGAGCTTGAGTGCTCTGAAATGGGCTTGGCAGGCGTTGCCTCGTGACTACTATAGTAACGTGCCGAGGACTTGGGATGTAGGGTGGTGGTGGTGGTGGTGATGGTGGTGGTGGTGTGATGGTGGTGACCAAGCACAGACGAAACTTACCTACCTAGGTAGGTAATAACAGTCTGCAGAGCCCCCATCCCACCCACCCCTTATGTACTTGCGGACCAGCAGATCATACCGACCCCGTTCAGGGAGCGTACAGGCCCCCGCCCCGGCTTTAGCGTCCTGCAGCCCGGCGTGCTGGTAGGGGTGGCCTGCCCTCAGACAGGGCTCACCATTGGTTGGACCTTTCCATCGGGACTCTGCAAATGCCCTGAGGACAAAAGGGCCATCTTGCGTGATACCCCCAATCTTGTCCAGGTTTGCCATGTGATGGCCGCCGATTCCAACAACGAACCCCTTCCTTCGCCCTATCGCCTTTCAACGTCGGTCATCATCATCATTATCATCACAGCGCCACTCTTTTAGTCCTACAGTCCTTCATCTCTGCACACCTAGTTCCGACCTTGATCATTTCTACTCCATACCGGTATTGCTCTGCCTAGTCACCATCACAGGAGCCCTTCTTTTCCCTGCCATCCATCATCTTGCGCCGACCAAGACCCGACAACGGTGGTGCACCAGGCCACATGGCTTGCCAGAGTCCCGAGCTCCCACACAGAGCCGCCAATATCACAGTATTATCAACGACCTCATCATCAATAACCCTCTCGACCGTCCTAGGCACCCAAGGATTCCAACCTCAGCACCGGTTGATTCTCCCTGCGCCTTGCCGGCACAGGAATCTTTCCACACGCCCATCCCCGCCCGCCGCAATTCGATTCTAGGATTGAGGTCCTATCCTGCGCTTACGGAAACCCTCCTTCCGTCTCGTCTCGATCTTGCCTCTCGCTTCGGCCCCTTCGCAACGATAGACGCGCCCAGCAGCCATGGTCGAGGCATGGAAACCGTCCCTGCGCGGGGAAACCTCCGGGAAGCCGCTGCTTCACAAGCACAAGCACCGAGACTCCAACCTGCCCGCAGTTGACGATTTCGATGCGGGCCACTATGACCGTGGGCGCTCTCAGCACAATGGCTACTCGGGCGTTACCGACCGACCTTCCTCCCCGCGTCTCTCGACCGCATCGTCACGCCCAAGATCCAGAAACAGCCAAGCATCCGGGAGCGGCGCTGGCACTGCTCGGCACCCATCGTTCTCCAGACGAAGCACGTTACGCAGTCGGTCGCCAAACACAAATTCCCGCATGGCCGCCCGTAAGAAATACACATACGCTGCCGTCTTCCTCATCCTCGCCCTGGTCTCCTTCTGTGTACAGGCTGAGTCGGGCGCATACGTCCAGAACGAGCTGGGGTGGAACAAGGCATACTGCATGCTGTACCTGACGCACGGGAGTTGGGTCATATTGTGGCCGACCCAGCTGCTTATTCTCCGCCTGCAGAAGCGCGACATGCCATGGGGCGTCTTTTGGAAGAAGCATGTCTGGCTCGTCCGGACCACTGCGCAGATGGTTGAAGGCGGGACGTTGGACATCCCCCACCAGCGGTCAGCCCGGAGCCCCTTGCGCTACATGATCATCACAACGGCGCTGGTCACGAGCGCGCTTACCGTGGCCGGTCTGACCTGGTATGTCGCCGTGAACATGACCACACCGTCAGACCTCACGGCCATCTACAACTGCTCCGCCTTCTTCGCCTACGTCTTCTCCGTGCCGCTGCTCAAGGAGCCTCTCCGTCTGGACAAGAGCTTCGCCGTCATCATCGCCATCATTGGTGTGCTGGTTGTTGCCTATGGCGACACCAAGCCCTCGGACAAGGAGGCCGATGCCAACCATCGCTTGCTCGGCAACGTTATCATCGGCATCGGCTCGGTTCTCTATGGCCTTTACGAAGTCCTCTACAAACGCTTCGCCTGCCCGCCCGAGGGCTGCAGTCCCGGAAGGGGCATGGTGTTCGCAAACACTTTCGGCAGTCTGATCGGGAGCTTCACACTCCTCGTCCTCTGGTTCCCCATACCGCTCCTCCACATTCTTGGTATTGAGAAGTTTGCGCTCCCGACCGGCAACGCAGCATTCTGGCTCATCGTGTCCGTGGTCATGAACGCGACCTTTGCTGGATCGTTCCTCGTTCTCATCAGCCTGACGTCCCCCGTGCTCAGCTCAGTGGCCTCGCTGCTGACCATCTTCATCGTCGCGCTGAGCGACTGGTTCCTCACCGGCGAGCCGCTCAGCTTCGCGGCCATCGTGGGCGGCGTCCTGATCATCGCTGCCTTCCTCATGCTGAGCGTTAGCACCTGGCGCGAGATCCAGGAGGAAGAGAAGAGAAAGAGCGTCGAGTTCGACGAGGCTGACCTCGAGCCCGACGAGGATGACGACGCGAGCGACAAGGCCAGCCTGGTGAGCAACCACGACTAGGAGCGGGGCGTCTCATGGCGTATTGTGCCGCGGCCTAGGTTTCTGAAGCCTCGATGGCTGGACGTGTGAACAATATGAGTTGGTGATGGCGTTTTGATTAATGTTCATTGTTGAATAGACATGGGGATCTCGGGCAATACGAGGAACCTGCAGGACAATTTTACGTCTCGGGTCTACACTTTTGGATCCATATTTTGGGCGGGACTTCTTTTGAAGTTCTGTATTTATGCATAGACGGGCGATACCCTTGGATTGGCATCTACGGGTTGTTTTCATCGTCTTCAGGCTTGGCGTCAGGGATCAAGGGGCCGCGCTGGACCTGGGCTTATATAGCTTGGCCAGGGCTTTGGAGTCAAGTCAATATTCACGTACATTATTTATAAGATGATCTTTGGGCCTGCGGCCCTACCATCTACAAGAGCATTTAATTACTATGTGTTTAGCAAGAAGATTCCGAGTGGAAGTATTGTCAACTGTTACCCTGTGGGTAAATTGTATCATTTATGTGTTTGATGAAGGAGTCGGCCTCGTAGCCTTATTCGAAGCATTGAAAGTGTATGGTCCCTTCATACGGTGGTACTTAGAAACGCTCAAAGACCTAGCCTAGCCTTCGAAGAAAAAGAAGAAAAAACGGTGTTAAAAGACTGTCTCTACGGGCACGTGGCCTCCAGTCTTGTACCGCACAGACGAGGCTACGAAGCATCGCTCCCGACGGTGTTGTTGAATACAATCGTTGCCACAAGTAACCGAAGGGCTAATCTAAGACGGCTTCGCCGTCCCGGGTGCATCCATGAGGACGACCGGGCATATCTGGGCAGTCTCACAAGAGCCTGTGCTTTTCACACGATTGAAGAACCCTTATCTAGAGACACAGAAACGGACTCTGTTAACCGTCTATTGAATGTTACTCATAGGTAATCTCTGACTGTCTAAGTTGCTAGGTGTATTCTAACCTTGGAAGTAAGAAACTTCGATCCTGTTCAACCGCTGTGAACTTCAATGTGATGAATCATGCTTGCATTCCTCAGAACATGTGGTCCAATGCTGTTGTATGTACACGTGGATCTATAGATAGTTGACCTAGGTCATGCCTATCTCCTGAAGTCTTTTGTGTATACACTGCGTAGTGCCCACAATTTCCACAATCTAGGACACACTTGCCCTGCTCCATTTGTTCCGAGCCCTAATGTTCCTGCCGAAGTAATAAAAGACAAACGGTACGGAAATCAAAAGGGTTGCAAGCCCAGCAAACACACTTTGTGTTATTTCCACGCCAAAGTCTGTGTAGAGCGGTATGATCACTAGGGGCAAGCCTGCGGCGAATATGCTCCGCAAAAACGTGTTGGCGGCAACGGCTGAAGCTGCATAAGCACGGAAGGTATCGACGAGGTAGTTTAGTGCCGCCTGAAAGATGGTGTTGAAGCCACATCCCATGAGGAACAGACCGAGAACGGGGGCAATCCAAGGGGCATTTTCTGGTCTTGCGGTCCAGGCGGTAATGAATTGCCCGCAGGCAAACATGACACTGCCCAGCATCATCGGGGGCAGTCGTTTCTCAGGGATAGCCCGTTGACCCGCTGCCTGGTATGCCTTGTTGTAGGCGAGCTGATTGAATGCGTTGAGGGCCGCGCCAATAATGCAACCTAAAGTGATGGACAGGAAGGGCAGCATGCTCTTTAGGAGGCTCCAGCCCCTCAACTTGCCGAAGATGTAAGGCACAGCGCCTAGTTGCATCTACAGCATTCACATTTGAAGAGTTAGCCATCGAAAAGCCCAAGGATTGGCTTCATGGGCCCGTTTCAAAACCCGTAGCATGTAAAGTCTTTACGCTACAGGCTGGGGGTGGGATACCTATAGGGTAGGTCTACTTGGTATGTTTGTCCTTGAAGGGTTAAAGAATGTATATAGAAGCTGCTTACGTAGAGGATTCCGTAGACGAACGAGGCGATACAGGGCCATCAGGAAGCAGATGGGCGTGCAAAGCAGCTGCATCGGCCGGATCAGGAACTTCTTTGCGAGCTCAGTTACGTTGACGTCCTATTCCTCGAACCTGGCGTGAAGCGCCCAGTTCCCGGACTCATGCCTCAGCCGTCGTGCTTTGTATACAAGTAGGACGGGCGGATAGGTCTCCTCAATGGAGATGATTGCGTTCAGAAGTATGAGGGATTGTAGAATGCCGGTAATATATTGTGTCCAGCGCCATAGGTGCAAATATTGGACCACGGCCGCAGAGACGATGGGGCCAAGTGTGGGGCCACCGACGACGGCCAAGGCATATCCTGCCATGGCTATGCCTCTGTGGGTTGCCGAAAAGAGATCACCAAGTACGCCGCCAGTGTTGGTCACCGGGGCAGAGGCAAAGAAGGCGCCGAAAAACCGCGTGATCAGGACAGTCTGGATATATCATATTCTTGGCAGCAGCCGTTCCGAAGGTGAAGCAAATGGCGATGAACATGGGCACGAGAACTGCGGCTCGGCGCCCATATACCTCGGAGAGGGGTGCCCAGAGCAGAGGCCCTAGGCCAAAGCCGAGCATGAAGAGGGTCGTTCCGAGCGCGGCGACTTGATAGCTGACGTGGAACTCCTGAAGCTGCGACCGGTCATGGATATGGGGATACCACCAGCATTTGCGTTGATGCTGGTGGTGTCGGCGTTGGAATTATTATCCATAGAGCGTTGGGTAACAAGGGCCAAGGCCCAAGTATTATTAGATAGATAAAGTTGAAATGTTAGTTACACAAACGATACTGCTATGAACAGATGAAGCCAATTGAGCCACCCTTCAATCGAGTGGGGACCATCTTTTGAATCCTGACGTCCAAGCAGAACAGGATAGCATGAAGAAGGTTCTTTCCAGTCCATACCTTCGGCACGTGTGCGTTCTCCTGCCGAGCGCCCCAAGGCTGCGAATGACGTCGGTTGGCTAGGACCGATGTTGTTATCGTCTTACGGTTTCTTCCTAATCAGCACCGTCACCGTCACCGTCACCGTCACCGTCACCGTCACCGTCACCGTCACTGTCACCGTCACACTCTGGCAAGGCAGACAAAGTCAGCGCTCTCCTGAAGTCTGTCGCTGTCTTTGACACAAATGCCTGGCGTCAATTCCTTCAATTTGTGGTACCTTTTGTACCTTTTTACCGCCACGGCGACAAGTCAGGTGTCAGGGCAGTTTTGTTTCTTCCGATCGGTGGCAGTGCCACCATTTCATAACTTGAAGGAGCAAATTTTTCTTTGCCACTCGTTGGTGTTGGCTTTTCTGTAATGCTGCCAGTTAATTTCTCCCACTGCCATGGGGATGAAGACAGCTGCTAGCTGAAAGCATGTCTGAATCACTCAGCCCTGGTAGCCTATGGTGCGCATTGGGCGGCGTCTGGGCCTTGGCTCCTCGCCCTTGCAGTATGATTCAAGATTATTTCCATCTCTGAGACTCTGCACACTTTTTCCAGGCCGATCTTGGTGTAGCCGAGCGTTATTGATGCCTCCCGAGACCTGCGATTTGTGACAGATGAAACAACGCGTGACGCGCCTCCCCGGCCCGACGCCAGGAACGTTTGCGGCCGCCCTTCAGGCAGAATGTGGCTGTAGCCGAGTCTCTCTTCATCATTCGTCATCAAGTCTGCAACTCTGTTGCCCTTGCCCACAACATACCCGCGCCTGCCGCTGAAGATTTTGTCCCGGGGGTCCTACCACGCTCGCCCTGTATGTTGGTGCTTCTTGAGCCTTGACCTCCCTTGCACCTCTTGGCTTGGCCTGGCCACTCCCGTCGCATTCCTCTGGGATTTTCCGTCCAGCTCCCCGGTTCCAACAGCTGCGGGGAGAAGAGTCCCAAGGCCGAGTCTGGGGCATGGGTCGTCTCCCTTGCTGTGTATACCTAGGTAATTCTTTATAACAGAAAGGAGGCTGACTGAAACCCGGCTTCTTCCGTATCTGGTGGAATTCTCCCGTTCTAGAAAAGTGACCTATGAATTATATTCTAGAACTCAGATCTATGTCTTTGTTTAGCATGTCCTTTTCTCATTTCACAAGCCTCGGGGACGATATTTGGCTATATGAGCCTCGGGATGTTGAGAAAGGCAAGGATAACAACAACAATAACAACAACCAGATACATGGTCTCCCACGCACTCGAGTTCGTGGCAAAGGGCCTCCTCCGGCTCTCATCATTCTGTGCACCTGGCTTGGAGGAGCAACTACCAAACGAATCGAGAGATATACCCAAGGCTACCATCGCCTCTGGCCTTGTTCCAGAATCCTTCTCATCCGTACTACCCTAAGCGAGTATCTTGTTCAGAATAACACTAGTCTCCGTAGGAGGCTCCGGCCAGCACTTCGGGAGATCCGGAGACTAGGATTACATGTTCAAGGACAAGATCAATCCACGGGGAAGCCCGAAAACGGTCATGTGGTACTCCACATGTTCTCGCTGGGTGGCAGCAATACAGCGGCCGAGCTGCTTGGGTCGTTGAATACCGCCCTGGCAACGCAGGGACACCAAGGGCCACTTCCATTGAGACAGATCATTCTCGATAGTTGTCCCGGAGACCTTGATGTCTCCCGCAGTTACAGAGCCGGTGCTCACTCTTTGCCGACTGGCTTCATTCTGAAGCCTTTGGGCAGTGCTGCTCTGCTTGTGCTCGCCGTTACGTTGGCGGGAATGGAGGCAACTGGGCTCAGAACACCTTTGGCCAAGAAGGTGCGCCAGCAACTGAACGACCCTGAGATCTTCTCAGCCAAGGCTTCCAGACTGTATTTGGCCTCAGATGGGGACGAGATTGTGAATTTTCGAGATGTCGAAGAGCATAAGAATCAAGCCATTGCCAAGGGCTTTGCGGCAGACATTGTGCGCTTCAAAAAGGCAGGGCATTGCTCGCTCATCATGGAGGACGGCGCCGGGTACTGGGATGCGATTGCATCTGGCTGGGACAAGAGTGCAGCACATAGTCTTGCGCAGAGATCTGGAGATGATCAAGATGCACGGCCACTACCCCCGCTCTCCTGCGCGTTGATGTCAATGTCAAGCCCTCCCAGATGCCGGCTTTAAACCTTGGAATTCAGGGACAACGCCAGATTCGAGAAATGGAGAAATCGAGAAAGATTCAGGGGACCACAGGGGGCGGCGAAGCATTCCAGATCTCGTGTCGTGAGGCAGTCGTTCGGATAGCCACTTGGACTCCATCAAAGCTTTAATTAGTGCTGGGCTACCTGGGTAGTTGTTCTTATACTTACTTAAGTATTTTGTGTATAATCAGAAACTACAATCGGCACCGTCAACAGTGAGAAAATCAAAGTCAACACCATCCTCAGCTTGTAACACATGTCGTTCAAACAGCCCTCTATAGCCTCTGGTCGGCTTCCTCCTTACATCGGCTGGGCCTCGGCTCTCTTTGGCCCCTTCAAGCCTCTCCCTCCTGTCTGAGATTCGAGCCTGTACCTCCTCGACACTCAACTCCACTTCCAGTCTCCTATCCTCAACATCACAGACGATAAAATCTCCAGTCCGCACAACACCTAGCACACTTTCCGGAAGCGCAGCCTCGGGCGAGATGTGAAGCACTATGCTCCCGCCCGCCGTACCAGACATGCGACCGTCGCTCAGACGCAGCATATCCTTGACGCCCTTCTTGCCAAGTTTTCGCGGGATGGGGATGAGTCCGGCCTCAGGCATGCCCGGGTTCAAGAACCCGATAGGCCCGATCCCCTGCAAAACCAGCACGCTGTGCTCGTCGACGTCCAGGTCCGGGTCGTCGATCCGCGCGGCCATATCCGCGGGGCCAGCGAATACCACGGCAGGCCCGCGGTGCGAGAGCAGGTGTCGGTACTTGCTAGCGCTTGCCTTTATGACGGCGCCGTTCGGGGCGAGGTTCCCACGTAGCACACAGAGCGATGATGCTGGGTGCAGGGGGTTGTTGAGAGGCCGGATGATCTGGTGCGAGAAGGGGAATGGCTTGAAAGGGGTCGAGTCGAGTAGCTCGCCTAACGATTTGCCTGTGATGGTTAAAGCCTCCAGACGCAGGAGTGGGCGTAGGGTGTGTAGCAGAGCCAGCACGCCACCTGCATTGTGCAGGTCTGTCATGTAGTTGTCACCGCTCGGCTTGAGGTCGACCAGGAGCGGTGTCCTGCGGCCTATGTCATCGATCGTCTGGAGGCTGATCTTGGCCGCGACGTCAGGGTGCCGCTTGGCGATGGCGAGGAGGTGGACTACCCCGTTGGTCGACCCGCCGATGGCTTGGAGGACCGTTATGGCGTTGTGAAAGGACGCCTCGCTGAGGATGTTGGTCAGAATCAACGGCATGGCAGCGCCCTCGCTTACGGACACTGCGGCCGCCACCGCATTTTTCCCCGTCTCCTCTGCGATGCGCAGGCGGGCGCTCGAGACGGCTGCGGCGGTTGCGCCCCCTCTTGGGTCGATCAGTCCCAGGGCGGCCGTTATACAAGCCATGGTCGATGCGGTCCCCATAACGCCGCAGGTGCCTATGCTAGGCGCGAGCTCCTCGTTTAGTTCGGAGATGTCCTCCATGTTGATCTCGCCTCCGCGATAGGCTGCCCAGTTGTTCCTGCAGTCTGTACACGCGCCTATTCTTTGTCCCCTGAAGCTACCGGCCAGCATTGGACCTGTGATTAATGGGAGGACAGCTTTACCGGATGAGATGCCCCCCATGATCTGAGCTGGCACCGTCTTGTCGCACCCTGTGAGCATGCAGGTGGTCAGCACGGCGTGCCAGTTCAATGTTCAGGAAAAGCTCCCGCCCCAGATGTGAGATGTCTTACCTCCTATGACAATACAAGCATCGACAGGCTGTGCCTTGATCATCTCCTCCGTATCCATGCTCATCAGATTCCGCAGAAACATACTCGTTGGCGTCGAGAAGCTCTCATGGACAGAGATTGTCGGAAACTCCATGGCCAGCCCTCCACTCAGCTGCACACCCCTCTTGGCCGCCTCGATGAGCTGCGGCACGTTTGCATGGCAGGGGTTGAAGGCCGAGTATGTATTAACGATGCCGATGATGGGCCGCGAGAGCGCATCTTCGCTGTACCCAAGGGCTTTGATAAACACTTTTCTGAGGAAGAGTGCGAAGTGAGGGTCACCATAATTGGGAAGGCCCTGCCTCATTCCTCTGAGGGGTTGAATTGGCCGGTTGAGGTTATAGTCGGCAAGGTGGTCCGGACTGTCCCCCTCACTTTGGCTCGCGTCTCCTCCGTTTTGGGATGTGCTCTGCTTGCTGGATTCTGCCATGATAGATGCGTGTGGTGATAGTAAGGCAATCCAAGTACATCCAGCCGATGTTAATAATGACAAATTGCAATCAAAAGGTTTTTGTGTATCCTCAAGTGCTGGTTGGACTTGGTCCTTGCCCCAGGGTCATGTTGCAATAATTACCCCATCAACGATTAGTCAAGATGCATACCTGCCTAGGTACCTAGGTACTAAGTAGGTACCTTGGTAGTTGCGTGCTTGCGTGCTTGCGTGCTTTGTGCATGTGCAAGCTTCGCTCTTTGATTACCCGACAGCCCTCCAGATTAACAATTCTCAAAATGTGCTAATTGTGCATAGAATTTAGGGGAGTTTACCTGAATTGTAAGCTTCTGAACTTTGAATTTAGGCACTCTATAGCGTTGTACAAAATGAATTCCTCAAGTGCTAGGTGGCTGACTTTAATCTACGTGCCCGGGTGCGTCACCAGAATAGACCAGGAACTTTAATTTTACTATACTTAACACAGCATCTCATTTTAAACAAGTGGTTCTACCCCGGCTGCTTCTGCCTCCTTGTTCAATGTCTCGATTTCAGCCTTTGCATATGGGATACCTGATCGGAGCCTTTCTTCTCTTTTGATCATCTCGACTTCCCCTGGAAAATAGATGCGATCAATGCCTGCCATCTTTTCCGATCCTACCACCCTCTCATACACATACCTCATGCGTTTTCTAAACTCTTCTGCACTCATGAACAGATCCGGTTTCAAGGCCACGATAAAATGCCCCACATCACCAGGCCGAGACGGATCATACGGCCCGGCCACGTTGCCACCATAAGCCGAGCCTGAAAGCACGCCCGAGAAGACGTCCATCATAATGGCCAGCGCCGATCCCTTTGGACCGCCCATGGGCAGCATCACGCCGCCATCGAGCGCCCTGGCTGGATCAGTCGTTCGGTTACCTTCCTTATCCAGTGCCCAGTCGTCCGGGATCTCCTCGCCCCTCCTCATGGCCTTGTAGATCTTGCCGCGGGCAGCCACCGACGGAGCCATATCAAGGATGAACGGGATCGGCTCACCGGGGGCACCGCACGCGATGGGGCTCACTCCAAGCAGCTGCTCCTTGGCGCCCCACGCCGGCAGTGCCGGCGAGCTGTTTGTGAAGACGAGCGACATCATACCAGCGTCCAGGGCCTGTTGCACCGCCCAAGCCGACATGCCGAAGTGGTTGCTGTGCTTGCACGAGACCATGCCGATGCCATATGTCTGGGCCATCTCCACCGCTGCCGCCATCGCCTTCTTGGCCACTATGGCGCCGAAGGCATTCTTCCCGTCGACCTGTGCCACCACGGGCGTTGTCTGCTCCAGTATCGGCTGGGCTTTCGGGTCTAAGACTCCCTGGCGCACTCGCTTCACGTAGGATGGCAGCCGGTTGATCCCGTGTGTGTCGACACCGCGCAAATCGGCTGAAACGAGGTTGTCTGCGACAATAGCCGCATCCGAAGCTGAGACGCCATTTGCTTCCAGCAGCCGTAGGGCAAAGGCTAGGGCTGTGTCGGATGGGACGTTGATGAGGTCGGACTGTTCCAAAGACATGATGGACGAGGTGGGGTTGGGCCTACTAATCAACTCCTAGGTTTTAGGAAAATGTCTAATTTGGGTTGCAAAGGGGAAGAATACTCGACAACGGGATGAAGCCGTCTTGTCTCTCGGACTAAAGCCGATAGAGGGTGATTTCACTTTAGCTTGTAAGGCTGAAATGACCGTAGGGTTAGGGCTAGATTTCTAGCCACACTAGGTAGAGGGGCGCCCTTAGTAACTAGATCTATAATTTCCCCTTCCCTTATTTCTATACCCTAACTTTAAACTAATATAACTTTATAAGGGCTTTAGCTACAACTATATTTCCCCCCCCTTTCCCTTTACTGTTTTTCTATTAGGCGTCTTCGCTATTAAATACTTCTTTAAGAGCCTAAAAGCTATATATAAAGACTTTAAAGTTTCTATATTTAGGCCTATTCTTACTTTATAAAGGGGTATATACTACCTTATTCCCC
>MAVT02000962.1:0-18533 GCA_001702395.2 Diaporthe helianthi | reverse complement strand
CTAAAAGACTATAATAATAAATCTAAAGGACTTATTATTCCTAGTAGTATATAAGTACTATACCGTTATAGTTAACTTATATACTTAATACTTATATTATATATTTTTTACTACGTTATTTTCAGAGTTGTAACAGTATACCTATATACCTATATACTTAGGTATATAGGTATATAGTATATTTGTATACCTATATACCTAGGGGTCTTATATACCTATATACCTATATACCTATGGGTCTTGTATACATATATACTTGTATACCTTGTATACCTATATACCTATATACCTTGTATACCTGTATACCTGCTATATACTTATAACTCTGCCTCCTTCTACGTTAATAGAGCTACGTTTACATCTTTAAAATCTTTTATTTAATTTATATAAGGGCATTTTTTAACTATGTATTTAGTAGTAACTTATAAGAGACCTTATATATAAACGTATATTATTAATCTTTCTTTTATTTAAATTTGTATATTTCAATTAATTAGGAAGATAACTACTAATATCTAAAGTTATGTAAATTAGTAAGTACTTTATATAAAATACTTAAGTTATTTCTGAATAATTTAGAATATATTACGAGGCTAAATTTACTATAGTAGCCTAAAATAATAATTTATATATATACTATATATAAAATTAAATATTTAAAACGGGGATATCTATAATAAGTTTATAAAAAAAAGCTAGACGCGAAAATGCTTATATAAAACCTACGAAACGTTTAGTTTTTAAATAGCTATATTTAGCTAATTAAAAAGGTTAGATTTATATAGTATATTTTACGAGGCTAGTTAGTAAAAAATAAATATATAGTAAGTTTTCTATAATTTTACTATTAATTTATAATTTCATAGGAGTTTTTGAAAATTAGCTATAAATATACTAATAGTTTATCTCTTATTTTACCTACTAAAGCCTACTATAACCTTAGATTCTCTTTATTTCGTAGATTTTAGTATTTTATATCTACTTTTATAAAATTTAATAATTTCTAAAAATAGTATATACTACTACGTATAGTATTATAAAGGTACTAGTATTTTTAAAGTAGTTAAATATCTAGTAATTAAGCTGTTATATTAGGCTAAAATAGTGTTTTTTGTATGTGTTAGAGGTGACTGGCGTTTTTTTTGCAGCCTCACTGTAGACCCAGCTACATCTGCCACCCTGCAGACGCTAGCCCCTAGCCGGTTAGGCCCATTAATCCTTTGTGCTTGAGTAGGAAGGAACAAAGTCCCCTGACTGATTCCTTAAGGGTAGGAAGGAATGAAATCACATCCTAGAGCATCTATAACTGCACCCTTTTCAGGAACTCTATAAGGCAAGGGCAGCATTGTTCTAGGTACCTAGGTAGTTGGTGGAAATCTTGTATGGGCCTTGTGAGAGCCACTACACTTGTAGCAGGAGAGATAGAAGAATCAGGGCCCATGAGATTACATGTCTGCCTGGCACACGCTGCTGCTGGCTTATGGATGGGTATTGCACATGAAGAAGAGGTGCTCGGCCGATCCAGTTCAGTCAATGCAAGTCCCTTTCAAGATCTTGGCCTTGTGCCTCGTGCTTTGTGCCTGCCTTGCCTGCCTTGACCTTCGCCCTCCTGCTGCTCCTCCTCCTCCTAAGCAGACTTACTGCATAGGGATACTGTCAAGTGCCATCCTCTAGCCTCTTGCCCGTAGTATCTGTCAGGAACTAGAAAGAAAGTACAGCCCTGGGCTATCAGAAACAATCCAAAAACAAATCTCATCTCCTTTCAGCCCCCTCTCACTTCCACCTCAGACAGCACCTGCAACCTAGACGAGGCAGATAGTACATATATGCCACCAAAGCTTTAGGGGTGGGGGTGGTCTCTGCTCAACCCAGGTACTCCGTGCATACCTAGGTATACAGGTACCTAGGTATTTCAACCTGGAACAAGACCCCAACCTGCTTCATTTCCCGCCTGCGCATGTAACCTTACCACTACAAACCAAACCATGCCATACCTACCATACCTAGGTACCCTAGGTAGGTACTAAACACACCTGCACAATACCTGCGCACCCCTCCTCTCCTTCCTGCTCTATCTCTGTGCATACCTAGGTACCTAGGTATTACGTCTTTGCCAGCCATACCTAGGCAGCCAGGCCACACTGTATGGTCAGACCAACATTGGCGGTTGGCCCATTCCTTCACCTGCTGCACCGCCATTGCATCACGTCGCTTTGCTTTGCTTTTGCCCCCTCAGAGCAAGGTGGAGCACAGGCCAAGGGCATACCAGGCACTTTAGTACCCAGTTCCATACAGGGACACGTGCACATGCCCATACAGGGCATATAGCACTTTCACTCGCTCATTGCATGCCCAGCAGCCAGCCAGCAAGCACCCACTCAGGCCACTGTCCAATTCCGTCCTCCTACCTACCTAGGTAGGTACCTGGGGATACCCCTACGGCTTCATGGTCCACCTGCACCTCTGCCTGCTATTAACTGCGCCATTGCCGTGCCCACGGCCTGCACCGCACCCACTGCACTGTGCTGCACCGAGCCCCCTCGACTTCCCTGATGCACATATCCCGCCCACCCCCCTTATTTTGCTCCCAAGATTGTTTGAATGGTCGCTTTCTTCTGCTTGACCTCTGCAGCGGCAACATACAGCAACACTTCACTTAGCAGCAGCAGCAGCAGCAGCAGCAGCAGCAACAATCTTGGGAAACTGGCGCCATTGGTTTTCAAAGCACTACCCCCAGCGCCTCTTCACGAAACGTCTGTCTGGTTGCGACCGTGGTTGGTTTGCTATTTGGGGAGCACACATCACAAAGAGGTATGTACAGTACAGTACAGTAACTCCTAATCCTGATCCTAACTCTTGTGTGTGATTCAGCACCCTCTCCCGCTTGCCCTTCCAGAGCACTTATCCTCAACTCAGTTGCAGAAGCAGAAACAGACCCTATAACAACACAGGTAGACCTCAGGCTTCCTCCTTCCTCACATACCTAGGTACCTAGCCTTAGGTAGGTAGACTTGGCTTGCCTGTCATCAAACACCACGATATCGCTTGCCTCCTGCCTTCCAGTTTCTGCCAGAGGGAGCCACCAACCAGCCCGACAGACAACACATTCGCAGCGTGACCACCTCAGCCAATCCAGAGGGGGGGCAAAGAACAGCAACCAGGGCCTGACCAACGGCCACTGACGGACCCAATTCTGATTTCTCGACGCCCGAGTCCCTCGACATCTGCCACATCTTCGTCCATTTTGTGCCCTGCTCCGATCCACTTCCGCCATTTGCTGAGCGCGCTATCCGCTCTGCCCTGCCCTGCCATTCCCTTCCCTTCCCTGCACTGCCCCGCTCGGCCCTGCATACACAGGTGCTTCATATTCTCGGCTCCCGCCACGCCTCACTTCCTGCCCGTGGTAAAAGTCGCCGGCCCAGATTCATGGACAGCCGGTCAGCTACGGCAGAGCCAAACCAGTCCTACCAACCAGTCAACCCTTGGAGTCGCATCAGCGTCCCCTCGACACCTCGTACCCCAGCTGCGTCCACGTCCGCCTCAAGTTCTTTTACCGACGCCACCTCGGCCAGTCCGTACCCCCCAGCGTATGACCTGCTGCCGCTCCTGGTATCTCAACACCAGGCCCAGCTTTTGCAGTACAACAAGCTCATCTCTCCCGGCAGAGGAGGCGGCGGCCTGCAGAGCCCACCACTCCCGAGTGTGCTCCCAGTGCCCACTATACAGGCAGCGCCGCAGTCGAGATCCTCATCCAAGGTGTCCAACAAGGAAAGCCACAGCGTCAAGCAGTCTCCTGTACCGCAGAGCTGCAATGGGACAAGAGGGCCCAAAAGCACAGACAGATCAGAACGTGAGGGCATGACAAAGGGGAAGGACACGGACAAGGAAACAACTCGCAAGATGCCTCCAAAGGCACAACCTGACGTCGCCCATCCCCTTCCTTCCCGGCCCCCGCCCCGAGCGAACCCTGCCCAGCAGATGAGCAGCTCCACGCAGTCTATCTCCGTGCCGTCAACGCCGCGTCAGCGGCCGCGGACTTTCTTCGAAGGGTCTGAGTCCCGTGAGCCCTCCCCGACCGTCGCGCAAAATCATTCTCCCCGATCGGCATATTCGGAACCGAACGGCGGTGCTGTCTCCATGCCCCCGCGCCCGTTTCCCAAACCTTGTCAATACGAGACTGCTTCTAGACACTTCCGGAGGCGCATACCTTATAGTATAGGGTCAGATAGGCTGGACCGGGTCGATCTGAACAAGGTGAAGAGCAGCTTGTCCAGGGATGAGGAGCTGAAACTGTCCACGGATATGCGCGAGTTATACGACAGGTTACTGCCATCGGCCAAAGTCGAGGAGAATCGCAAGAAGCTGGTCCAGAAGCTTGAACAGATCTTCAACGAGGAATGGCCTGGCCATGAGATACGGGTGCACCTCTTTGGCTCTTCGGGCAACCTGCTGTGCTCGGACGACTCTGACGGTTCGTGACAATGCCACAGACGCAACCCGCTAAGGAGTTCACTGACAGGAAACAGTTGATATATGCATTACGACAGACTGGAAAGAAATGGAGGGCGTTTGCATAATAGCTGACTTATTAAAAAAGCGTACGTCTGCCTCCTGTTTCTCGCCAGACTGACACAATGAATATATGCTGATGGTTTCGGCAGGCGGCATGGAACAAGTGGTTTGCGTTTCAACGGCCAAGGTTCCAATTGTGAAAATATGGGACCCTGAGCTCAAGTTGGCCTGCGACATGAATGTCAATAACACCCTAGCACTTGAGAACACTCGGATGGTTCGTACCTACGTGGAGACTGACGAGCGTGTCCGACCACTCGCAATGGTCGTCAAGTACTGGACACGGAGGCGGGTCATCAACGATGCTGGTAAGACACAAACACCACTTATAACCACCGAGGCTCTGTAGACTGACATCATCCCCGCCCCCCGCAGCCTTCAGCGGGACCCTCAGCTCCTACACGTGGATATGTCTGATCATTGCCTTCCTCCAAGTCCGCAACCCGCCCGTCCTGCCGTCTTTGCACCAGTGTCCCACCAAAAAGCTACCTACTACCAACGGCCACAACACCGAATTCGCAGATGATTTAGAACAGCTGAGAGGGTTTGGTGAAAAGAACAAGAGCACTCTTGGAGAGCTTCTGTTCCAATTCTTCAGGTTTTATGCGCACGAGTTCGACTACGACGAAATGGCGATATCGGTGCGACTCGGCAAATTGGTTTCCAAGAAGGAAAAAAATTGGCAGGTTGGGAACGGAAACCAGAATCTCTGCGTCGAGGAGCCTTTCAACCGAGAGCGAAACCTGGGAAATACCGCGGACGACTGGTCGTTTCGTGGTATCCACCTCGAGCTTCGGCGCGCCTTTGACCTGGTGGCCGAGGCCAAGCTGGAAGAATGCTGCGTGCAGTTCGTCCAACCAAAGGAAGAGCCAACTGAGCCCAAATTGTTTACAAAGCCGACATCACGTCCAGCCATCATTCGCAGTTCATCCCAGCAGAACTCGGGGAGAGGCGGTCGGAACGGGGGCAACCGCGGCAACCGTAGTCAATTTCGCAACGGCAACAGCAGTCGGAGAGCCTCGTCGAGCAATGCCCACGACAACGCACAGAATCCTGCCGTTTTCCCTCAGCCCGGCGTCATGCCGAACGGGCTCATAACTCAAGACCTACAGTGGAGCCAATTTGCGCAGCATTACCAGTACCCTGAAAATATGGCAATGCTGAGTAGTGCCCTGCAGATGCAGGATCGGTTGAACTGGTACACACACTACCAGCTCACGGCGCACCAGCAAGCTGTGGCGCATGCCCAACGCCTGCAAGTCAGCTCCAACCAGGCCGGGGAAAGATCGCGAACGAACTCGTTCGACCAAGCGCCGCCACTGACAGCTCCACCTAGAGCGGAACATTATGTGTGGCCTCTTCACCTGCAGCCCGCGTTCTACCACCACCACGCCGGCTATGGTACCTACCCCAGCTCGCCTTCCGCGCCAGCCGCAGCAACCGAATTTAGGAGAAGTCTGCATAGGTCAAGCGCCCCGAGCGAGGTTGGCGGCCCGTCAGGCGGTGGCACACTGAGATCCCAGTCCCAGCCTGCGTCCCGAACACCGGCGCCCGCTGGCAAGGCGGTCCAAGGTTCTGGAACGCCAGCCCAAATGGTGAACGGAATGTCGAACCATGCACCCCGCCAGCCAAACCTTATTCCTTTTCCAGGACTCGCAACGGATGACAGGACAGACTCGGAGATCGAGGAAGGATCAACCAGAACGATCCCCGATTCTCCGTCAGAGGATGATGGTGCTGGATATCTCGGGTACTTTGTCGCCGACTCCTCAACGCCACCTTGTCCAATGCAAGCAGTTCCTTCGCTGAACGACGTGGGGTTGAGTAGCATAAACCGCCGCAGGCTGTCCACGGAGGGGCCTCAGTCTGTTCTTGACCGACGGTTGCAGAGGACCTCTAGGTCTCCATCCCCCCTCGGGCACGGTAGGACCTTCTCCGGGACGACTTCGGCCCCGGTCGCCTCAGTGCCTTTCCCACAAAACAGCAATCGGACCTCGAAGGAGACCACGCCTTTGGTTGTTAATGGCTCAACCTTCATGCCGCCTTCTGCCATGACATCGAGCTGGCTAGCCGCAGGCGATGATCCTGGATTCGACAACCCACTTCGAATCAGTCAGGCCCCAGGTGCCAGTGACAACAGCACTGCGACTCCCGAACCGTCTACGTCTCAGTCTGCAATGGCGTTAGAACCGGGCTTGACAGGTCTGGACCGGCCGCTTGTAGTCAACGGCTCCACGCAATGTCACGCCTTGCCCCAACCCCAGGCCCCATTGCAGTCTTTTGGACAGCGGATAGCGGCAACACAGGGACCCAACGGTGCGCCTCATGCCTCATTCTTCGTAGACAAGTTTCAGGGCTACACGAAGGTGCCAGATCTAGGTCGACAGAGATTAACACCGCGGAACCAGCAAGCCGGTATTTCGCCGCTTGACTTGGCTATTCCAAATCCAATGGTGCAGGAGTCTCAGCACTTGTCACCAGTTTATGAGAACCGAACGCCGTCACCCGCAGTCCGGCGACGGTGGGAGGCTCCAGCGAGCCACGGCAGGGTAGTCGTGCCTGGACATGCACCGAGCTCTTCCGACGAGTCCACACGAGACCAAACGACAAAAGCCCTGCAAATGTCGATCGGGGCCAATGGTTTTGCAACCGGTGGTGACAACGGCTCCCTGGCTAACACACGACTCAACGGTTCTGTGCTGCAGGAGAGCGCACCGCTGCGTGTAGCCAAGGGCGATCTCGAGAACGCGAGCGGTTGGCAGAAGCAGAAGTCTCGCAAGAAGCAAACAGAGGTGAAGACCACGACGAAGACCGGCCTTCAGAGCGAAAAACCTCCAAAGAACGACCTGGAACGAAAGGGAGGATGAGCGGGTCCTCTTCCAATGACCGCGTTGTTTCCTTTTGGATAAACGCACATGTTTAAGCCCATTCGCGTGCTCGATCTTATTGGACAGCTCTGTTCAGGATCTCGCCACTGAGCACTTGGTATGTTATTTATGTGCCTCGAGATGGGTGTTTGAGGCGGAGGAGGTTGTACGATCTGGTTATTGATCCGGCTGCCAATGTGGACGTGACGAAGGGGAGCCCACGTATATGCGGATGCGGGATCGAGGACAACCGATCTTGGCGGCACCTAGTGACAGCTCATTTTCACGCCACCCGATGGCGACGCGGAGAGCAACAACCACCCCCCACCCGCCGGGAATCGACAAGGAGAATTGATAGAATTGCGATTGCCCACTCTTTTGGCCTCTCTTTGAAAAGGGGACATTGGGTCTTTTCACGCGAACATGGTTTTTATAGAGGGTCTTTTCAACGACAGCATATACCACACAGGAATGGACAGCGCAAAATGGAAGTTTTCGGTTTTCAACAAAGCATGATGCATTGCAGCAAGGCTTTTTTTCGGTTGCCATTCATAACATTTCTTTCTCAGGTGCAACGAACTTGTGTTGACCCCTGGTTCCCGTTGCTATCTTGGACGATTTGTCCACGTCCGTCTCCCAAACTTATCACTTCCAAGATTCATTCAAGAAGATATCAGAGGGCAGAGTTTTGTCTTGGGCGTTTGTGGGTCGGTCTATCAGGTGATTCGGATTCAGCGTCAGGAGGAGGAAGGCAAGAGAGAGCTTTTGGGCAACCCGAGCTTGGCAGAGTAGGCGATACCCGGGGATGACGGGAGAACCGTGCTTTGCCCCCCATGTTGGTACGGGCAAATCCTGGACAAGGAGTTGTACTGCTCTCGTGCAAGCAGAATCATGTCAAAGCATACATTATGAGTGGCAACGCGCCAGGCAGGCACCTTTCTGAAAACCAACCGCCAGTTGGGACAAGAGCACAGGACAGCGACGCGTGGGTGACCCAAAAGAAAAAAAAGAAAAGAAAATGAAGAGAAAAAAAAAGAGTCTGCTTGGTATGCTTCCAGGGGGGCAAGGGGTGATGGTTCATTGCACGGAGTTTCGAAGAGGCACATGGTGTGATGATGAAAGTTCAAGGACGGACACGGTTTTGTTCCCAACAAACGCAAATCAGGCGCACAGGGGAAAGAAAGGTCAGGAGCTAGGCACATGCATATTTTGAGGGAAGATTAAGTCAAGAAGAACATGAAAAGGGAGTGAAAAAAAATGTTGAAAATCTAAAATCATTCTCAAATGTCCCGGGAAGGACAAGCTTGCCTTGCAAAATAAATGCATCCCAAAAAAGGTGCTTGCAAATAAACCCTAGGTATCCCCCCCGCCTCGGTACCTAGGTAGTGTAGACTTGGTTGATGGGGGCGCTGACGGTCCGCTAAACCATTCCTGGACCAACCCGCAGCGACGTCGGGCTGCGGGACTGCGGGACTGCAGGACTGCGGGACTGCAGGAGACGATAGGGTACTGTGTAGACTGTGAAGACTGTGAAGAGGTCGGCTTTCTCACAACTCGACTCGACATATGAAGGCTCCAGAGCCTGCATGTCGGCCGCACACGCCTTCGTCCGGCGACAGGCGACAATGACGGGACAGCACGTCCCATCCGCGTCGGGGTCGGGGTCGGCGTCGGGGTCGGCGTCGCCATCCTGTTCTTTTACCAACCGGGCCCCGGCGAGGATCAACAATCTCAGGAGCGCCCTGCGTGGGTTGTCCATCTCAGAACCGAGCCCTCGGGCCATGTCAGCTATGCCGAGCACAATTTGGCCTGGGCCCAGCCGAACGGGACGGGCAACGGCGCAGAATCCGTCCATGGAAAAGCATGCGCTGGAAAGTGAGAGCCAGAGGAGCGGCGCATCTGGAGGGCCATCAGAGGGGGCGGTGGTGGACCGGAGACTGGAGCAGCTGAGAGGCTGCATACAGAGCCTTCGAGCGGGCCTGGTTCCCGGGTCTGAGCCTGGGTCTGTAGACAGCGCGTACGACGAGTTCGCGAGGGTCATGCATGAGGCCTCAGACGCGGTGGAGGCAGTATTGGCCGCATACAACAACAACAACAACAACAACAACAACGACAACTCATCCAGGCCAACGACCAGATGTCGCCGTGCCGGAAATGGCTCAGTTGCAGAGACGGTGGAGAGGCTCGAGTCGATGAGGATAGCGCAGGGGGGACGAGCCACCGACGACGACATTGACAGTCTAAAGGCTTCGTTCAGCGCCCTTGGCCTCGGTGACTCATCACCCCTGGCAGTCATCCAGGACTGGAGGGCAGTGCTGATGAAGCTACTGCAGTCTCACAGGAGCAGCCTCGCCGCAACAATGCAGGCCTACGACAGAGGCATGCGGCCCGAGGCGACGGCGAGGGCCCTGGACGACGCTGGCTACCGCGCCGCCATTTCTGTCGTCTCGCCTGCGCACTGGCCACTGTACGAAAGGCGGCTCCGACACTACGAGACGGTCAAGGAGACTGTCATGCACGTGGACCGCCTGCTCATGATGGCAGCCAAGGTGGCCAAGGTTGGCGTGCGCGAGTACGTTATTTCGCCGCGGGGCAACGCGGTCCTAGAGTTTGAGAACAAGGGCGCCCCCCCAGACACTCGGGACACTCAGGTGCTGCGATTTCGCGTGTCAAGCCACATGCTGGCCGAGACATCGCCCATCTTCGAGGCCGTGTTTGGAGGCCAGTTCAGCCACCCGCGGATCCTCGACAGGGACCTCAGGGAGCTGGACGGCCAGGTGCCCAGGGAGCCCCCGCGGTCTATTGGCTGCGCCGACGGCAGCTGTGTCAGGCTCTACAGCACGCCGCAGCTCGAGCCCAACAAGCACGAGGCGCTGACCATCCTGCTGTACGCCGCGCACATGCAGAATGACAAGGTCCCGCGCGAGGTCAGCTTTGCCCAGTTCACAGCCATCGCAGACGTCTGCTTGAGATACAAGTGCACCTCTCCCCTGGAATTGATGGTCGAGCACCGCTGGCTGCCTGCATGGGTGCACAAGGCGACCGAGCAACAGCCCGACGGCATGCTGCTCATCAGCTACGCCTTTGGCCTGCGCCGCCTCTTCACACGCATGTCAAAGACGGCTGTGCTGAATCTTGTCGACGAGCAAGAGCTGCGGGCCAAGTCCTGGCCAAAGGCCATCAAGGACAAGATCTGGGCTGTGAGAAGCGCCAAGGTGGCTCAGGTCCACAGCACTTGCGTCGGCGCAGTCCACGAGTACTTTCGTCCACCCGCCCGGGCAAGCAGTCACGCGCCGCGCTGCCCGAGAGGCGACCACTGGTGCGACGCCACCAGCTTGGGCTGGCTTCTTCTGGTCCTCAACGAGCTGCAGCTCGCCTGGACCGTGGTCAACCCTTCTGCCCTGCCCCACGCACAGGGCCAACAACAGGGCCAACAACAGAGCCAGCCGCCCCGGTCGCTTGCCCAGCTCCTCGACGTGCTGCGGTCCGTCCCAAGCCCGCGGCACCCGCGGCACCCGCCCCATTTGGGGTCCAACGTGTGTGACCCAGCCCCGGCCTTTCGTGCTGCCGTCAATGATGTATACAACAGCATCAGCGGCCTTAGTTTGTTTGATGTCGACGGCAAGAGACGCGGCTGGGGGCTGTCCAAGCATAGGCAAGACGAGCCGCAGTCCATGCAGAATGTCCCGCTGGGTAGGCTCAGCAGATTGAGCCTCAGTGGCCTGGACATGCAGCAGCAGCAGGAGGTGGTGGCGACCGCGCAGGCCCCTGCCCAACAAGCACGAGGCTTGATGCAGCTGGACAGTCAAGATCTGATGCCAGGACACGGCAGTGACACAGACACGACGACAACACCCGACGACCTGCAGTCGCAGCAATCACCTCTCGCCTTCACACCCGACGAGGCCCTCTACCTGCGCATCATGCGCCATGCAGAAACCTTCGACGACCTTCATGCCCTGGCCCTGGTGAGCCCTGTCGCCTACGCGGCCTTCAAGAACAACGAGCTAGCCCTCACGCGGCCACTGGTCGGCGTTTGGCGGCGGCAGACGCTCATTGCTCTGGCGGGCGGACCATCACACCCTGGGCATCTCCTGCCTCTGGAGTTAGCCCGGCTTGGGGATTTGCAGCCAAGGTCGGAGGAGAGCAAGTCGCCAGGTCACGCTCCCGGTCCGTCGCCTCCTCTCCCATTCTTACTAAACCGTCACCACAGTGTGGAGGACGATGCGCTGGCCGAGGCCGCCCAGCTGGAGTCCTCGTGTCAGACTGACGCTGAAGATGCCTACGAGGCCGCAGCCTGTGACGGGTGCGAGGGTGAAGAAAGTCGCGAGATGACCGAGGACGAGGCCGGGCTGATACTCTGGCCTGAACAGCCGGCCCCATCGAGCTTCAGGGTGGGACCAGGAGACCCCGCCAAGGGCAAGATGGCGGCGCCGCCTGCTCGTGGCGCGGTCGACAGGGAGGACAGACACGACAAGTTCCTCGCTCAAGACTTGTGTCTGCTTCCTGAGCACAAATCGCTCGCCGTTCTCGGGGACAAGTCCCTTGGAGTAGACCTTGACAGAAGGAAGGGCATCAACAGTGCATGACTTGATTTCATGATACCTGCAGGCAACAAACCCCGCGTGGCCGGGTCTGGAAACAGAAGGATACCAGCGCTGGCGTTTGGGAGCGAAAATGATGTACGTGTCGAGTGGCGTGCAAGTGAAAGCACATCAGCATAAGAATATCAGGCCTGTATTTCACGGTCGTCTAACGGCTACATGAAAGTTGTTTGAGCAGTGAGACTCTTCATCCTGTAGCCAATGTCCGAATGCACATACCCACACCTTGGCACTATTGTCAACGGGGTGGTTAGTTCACTGGAATTCCTAAGACGATCTTGGTTTCGTCGCCAATGATATCAGGACAAGCCGCACGCTGTGTCATGACAAACAGCGGCTCGGTCCCAAAAAGTGCAATATTGTCTCACAAGCCATAACATCTGGTGAGTGCTGGTTGTCAGCAGGGACCAAGAGTGTTCGTTCGGGAAAAGTAATGCTGTGCGTGTCAGGTTCAAAGCAAGAATCACTCCAAGAGCCCGTTGCCACTGGCCGATTGCATAGCAATCAGCTCATAGCGCCCAATAGACTGCCAAGTGTTAGTCACCGTGGGATTTGGGAATCTGTAAGGAGAACAAGATAGCTTACTATCCAGCTTGACGCTCTCAATGTGGTTGGCCCATTGTGGAAACCTCGCCTTCGCCCAGACAGTTACGACATCACCCAGCGTGAGGCCACGGACGAAATCACCATTGCCAGTCTCAGGTCCACGGCCCATTTCCGAGAGCGTCTCCGAACTCAGTGGGTTAGCGTCGTCATCCCAGGACCACACGACCGTATGAGTTGTAACCTGTCGAGTTGCAGTCTTGTTTCGCTGTATCGTCAAGGTGGGAGAAGGATGAAGGTCATGGTGGAAGGCTTCCTGGCCTGGCTCGAGTGCCGGATGTATGGACCGTGCAGCGTACACCGGAAAGTACGGAGATGGGATCTCGCCGCTGCCGTCAGGGGAAGACCTGGTGCCCTGTTCTCTCTCACCGGTGCCATCCACAGGTGCCTTCTTTTCCGCAGTGTCCTCTGGGGGTTGGGCGTTCTTGTCGAAACGCTCCTTACCGGCCTCAAACCACGTCCAGGATCCTCGATAGCTTCCCCTGTCCTGGGGCTGGCCACCCCAGCCCTGGTCGCGGCTGCGTAGGGTGAAGACGATCTTGCGGCAAGGGTGCTCGAGGATGTCAGTTGGGCCACCGATCCATTTCTGGAACTGAGTCAGGGAGTAGTCTCCACCTTCAGAGAGTGGTTTGGCCTGAGCAGTAGTAAAGCTGTAATAGCGTTCGTCGTAGTGAGTTCTTCTTATCAGGCCAAGTGGTTTTGACCTCAGCTGGTAGGTGTGTGGGTCAGTCGACGAATAGCTGTTGGCCTGGTAGCAGCACTTACGATGAACTGGTTCTCGCGGGCCGGCCCGGAAGAGACTGTGAGGGACTGATCCAGGGTGGTGGTTGTGTGGCCCCAGTATTCAGCATGGTCGAGGAGAGACAAGACAATCTCGCTACAAGTGTTCAGAGTCAGCCTCAAAAGAAGTGAAGGAGTGGCTTGATACGCCAACACTTGATGCCAACACTTGATGCCAACACTTGATGCCAACACAGCAAAGAGAGGGAGGGCCAGCAGCTGCTTACTAGGGTAGTCCTAGGCCGTTTATCAACATTGCCTTGACGACAACAACATCAAGAACAGACGGCTGGTATTCGACCCTTGGAGCGCTGGAAGGAGTGTTTTGCTCGGACGAAGCTGAGCCAATGCCACTTGGGTCATCGGAAGTTGTACCGAGGACGTCAGTGATAAGGCGCTGGACCCCTTGGAGAAAGAAAGACATGTTAGGCAGCACGGAGTAAGACAGGTAGGATAGAGGGATGGATCAGTGTCAATCAAGGTGGCGAGCAAGAGATGTTCATCACCTCAAGGCAGGCAGGCAGGCAGGCAGGCAGGCAGGCAGGCAGGCAGGCAGCAGGTTGGTATTTGTTAGTCGCAAGTCTAATAATTGTGGTGGTGTAACCCGATTGTCTGGCAGTATGGTTGCAGTGCAGGTACGACGTATCAAACCGTGGCTCCCTTCGTACCTCGGCTGATTAAAGACACCCCAGGGGTGGCTACAGCACACGACTAACTGTCGCGGACCGACTTCGCGTGATTACAAACCTTCCTCACAATTTGACACCCCAGAGCACTTGAGGTCATTCATGATGGTGGGGTGAGTCGGAGGACCTGACCCGCCGTGTTGATTTCTCCCCCAACCCCCCCTTCCCTTCGTTCAGGTGTCCTGTGCTTGCATGAGGGCGATATGGCTGCCACGAAGCCACAGAGATGGGTCGCGACGGCCTTGCGACAGCTCACGACCACCAGCACTGTGAGGAGCGGTCGCTCTCGGGGCCTTCTGCGACCAGCTCACGCCGCACCCATCCGAACCCCAACCTCACCACCGACCTTTGGGCCGCAGAGATCCCTTCTCCATACGAGCCGACCCCTTGCCAGTGGCGCCTCCAATCCCGCCATGTCCTTCCCCTGCCTCGACGCTGTAGAGAGCAGATCCGCAACCCTCGAGGCCCGCACCTCGTCGAGCGGCCCCGAGCCGACATATACCGTCGGCGAGACGCTCAAATACCACTGCCATGAGCCTCTGCTCCTCGACTGGGGCGGTGTACTCCCCGAGTTCGACATAGCATATGAGGCATGGGGAACCATGAACAAGGACAGGTCCAATGTCGTCTTGCTGCACACCGGCCTGTCTGCGTCCTCCCATGCCCATTCCACCCAGCTGAATCCCCAGCCCGGGTGGTGGGAGAAGTTTATAGGCCCCGGGAAAGCCCTCGACACTGACAAATACTTTGTCATCTGCACAAACGTCCTGGGCGGCTGCTACGGCTCCACCGGTCCCAGCAGCATAGATCCTGCCGACGGTCAGAACTACGCCACGCGCTTCCCCATACTAACCATCGAAGACATGGTCAGGGCCCAGTTCAGGCTGCTGGATGGCTTGGGCGTCGACAAGCTGCACGCCAGTGTCGGCTCGAGCATGGGCGGCATGCAGTCCCTCGCCGCCGGCGTGCTGTTCCCCGACCGCGTCAGCAGAATTGTCTCCATCAGTGGCTGTGCCCGAAGCCACCCATATAGCATAGCCATGCGTCACACCCAGCGGCAGGTCCTTATGATGGACCCTAACTGGAACAGGGGCTTCTACTACGGCAGGGTGCCCCCGCACCACGGCATGAAGCTCGCCCGGGAAATCGCAACCGTCACCTACCGATCCGGCCCAGAGTGGGAGCAGAGGTTCGGCCGGAGGAGGGCAGACCCAAGCAAGCCGCCGGCACTGTGCCCGGACTTCCTCATCGAGACATACCTGGACCATGCCGGCGAGAAGTTCAACCTGACATATGACGCCAACAGCCTGCTCTACGTGAGCAAGGCTATGGATCTATTCGACCTGGGCCGCGACAATAGGGCGCGCACAATCGCCCGCCGCGCTGAGCGCGAGACCGAGTTCGCGTCCGGCGCCTCGTCAGGATTCGAGGCCAGTTGCAGCCTGACGCTGCCAGACCTCCCCTATGAAGAGCAGCCCGGGACAAGCGAGGGCACTGTCGATGTTCAGGACGCAATGAGCGCCAGGCCGCCCGCTGACCTTGTATCTGGCCTCGCCCCGTTGAGAGACCACCCCACGCTTGTCATGGGCGTTGCCAGCGACATCTTGTTCCCTGCCTGGCAACAGAGGGAGATTGCCGAGACGCTCAGATACGCTGGCAATAGGAAGGTGACACATGTCGAGCTGAGCGAGGAGCAAAGTCTGTTTGGTCACGACACTTTCTTGTTGGACCTGCAGAATATCGGTGGAAATCTGAAGAATTTCCTGGGCTGATTGGTTGACAAGGTTGAGCCACTTTTTCCCTCGAGTGGCAGGGAAGTTGTCATATACTCTCTTGTCGCAAACAGTCTCTGCCCAGTCCCTAAGCTTGACCTCCAGCCTTGAATGACGAGATCTTCCGCGAAAGGAAGCGCGCGTTCAGAATCCAAATACACGGGATATCATGCTTAACACAGCTCCCCCCCTCCCCCGGGCCGCCCAATGGTCCTCTTGACCGTGCTTTCTGCACCAAAGTAGGTGACTCGACGCGTTGCGGGCCATCACGTACCGCCCCACAAGTTGTAGATAGCAGAAGTGGGAATATTGCCGGTATCTTTGGGCTGCATACGCGAATCTGACTGATGACTAGCGCCGTGACAATAAGGATTGCCTTGTGCATATATTACTGGCTGCCCTGCTGTGACAGGACAGTGTCAATTGGTTTCAGCGCTACAAGGTGCCGCGCGGCTGCGTAGGAACCGTGGCGGGCTGACGTGTGTCTACCGTACGCTCGGCAGCGTTATCAAAACAAAAAGCCACGGTTTATCAGTTCTGACTTAGTATGATGAATGACTTTTGAAGGAGGCAGCCTGGTCTCTTTATTGGTGAATGGGGGTCACTATGTGGTGTCCTTTATGGCTCCTTCGTGGCAATCTTAGAGGAGCGAATAGCATTGATCCCATGCGTACAATTTGGTTCTTCTAATTGTGTACCAGACACAAGCCACCCAAGGTCGTGCGTGGCAGGCCATGCAGCGATGTCCTTGCCAAAGGCTTGCACAGAGATGAGACTGAGCCAGGATTGCCGAAGAATGCCAAAAACATGAGGACATTAGACACCAGCTCAAGGCATCTCCATTGGGAGCGCTCCTTGCCATGCATGGGATTTGTGTTCTAATCTAGTATACTAGAAGTTTGCTGGAACATAAATTGCTTAATTGCCAATGAATACTCCACTCTACCATTGTACCGAATCCATGGCACATAAACACTACTAGTATGCATCTGTAGGCATATTCTCACCAAGGTATGAAATCCCACCTGATATAAGTTGGCATTCTAAGTTAAAGATATCTAGGGATACTGAAGCTGGGTCCCAACCTCAAAGATTTACCCTTTTCGGTCATGTCCAGGGTTCTGATTGGCTCAGACTTTAGCATGACACATGTGTTCCAACGTTTGGCTTGGAGCCGCACTGCGTCGTTGCCCAGACCACTTCCTCTAAGGCACTTGTGCATGGCGCTTACTGTCTCGCCGACCACAGACTACTCCTGACTACTTAAGTAGGCTAATGGGGGAAATTCAAGCCAGAAACATCTTAGCTGAGATCAGTGATGGTTAGTGCAATTGCATCTTGCAGAATTTTGCACTCTCTCGGTAGTTTTACATTGCACTAGGTTAAGTAGGTCTATAACGTTTTATAGGTACCTTAATTTTAGTAGGTCTACTCTATAAAGTTCATATACTTTTTAGTATATAGTACTTAGTTAATTACTCTAATATAGCGGTCTAGGCTATAAGTTATCTTGGCTCTAAGTAGTAAGTTTAGCGTAGTAGAAACTAGTAGAAAGATAAGAGTTAAATTAATAAAAACCTAACTACCTTCTTTTTTAAGCCTAGGACCTACCTCTTTTAAGCTTAGCGTATTTTACTATTTTATTTAATATACCCTTATATAGTTATAGATTTCTTATAGTTAGGAACCTAGCTCTACTATTTCGCTATCTTAGCCTAAGATAGTATCCTTAATAAGCTAGGCTTATATTAAACTCTAAAGAAAATTAAAGGGTATAAGTTTAAAAGGTACTATATATACTTATATTTATATTTAAAGTAAAAAATATAAAGTATAATTTTTTTAAATTAATTTTTAAACTTTTCTAAAATAAAGTAAAAAATATTTAAAGTATTATAAGTATATAACTATAAATATATTAACTTACTATTAAATTTTAAAAATAATAATATAAATATAAATAATATTTTAGTTAAAATAGTTTTAAAAATATTATAAGAAAAATAAATATATAATTAGTATATATATATATAAAGTTCTTCCTAAGTAAAAAAAACACTTATAATTATAGTTTTTATAACTAAGTTAAATTAACTGTTTACTATTTTTATAAATACGTTTACAGTCTTACCTAGCTATAGCGTCTTCTAAAAGAAATTTAACTCTTTAGAATCTTAAGGCTTAACCTTAATACTAAAGTAAGGTTAAGTTATATCTTTTTAAAAAATCTAAATATATTTAAATTTAAGCTTAAAGTTTTTTAATTTCTCTAAAATTATATTAACTTTATTTGTTGTTATTAAACTTATTTTAAAGTAAAATACTATCTTAGTATAAAAATAAGCTTAATTATTTATTACTATTATTATTACTATTTATAGTAGAGCTATTAGAGCTATATATTTATATAATAGAAAGTAGTTATATTACTTAAGGTAAATTTAGTAAAGTAGTAGTTTATTTAATTACTAGAAAGTAGTTTTATAAAAGAAGGTTATCTAAGATATATATTAAAGACTATAAGCTTAGCTAATAGGCTAAAATATTAAGTAAAGTAATAATAGCGTTTTAATATTACTTATTTTAAGCAGAGATGTGACAAACTCATTATACAAATTTTATACAAAGTTTTCAACCCCTAGTTAATTA
>MAVT02000961.1:0-18535 GCA_001702395.2 Diaporthe helianthi | reverse complement strand
AAGTAAAACTACACTTATACACTTATACATGTATAAGTGTATAAGTGTATAAGTGTATAAGTGTATAAGTGTATAAGTGTATAAGTGTATAAGTATAAGTTTGTATAAGTGTATAAGTGTATAAGTGTATAAGTGTATAAGTGTATAAGTGTATAAGTACTGTAGTTTTAGAACTTTGGTAAAATAGTTAGTTATATAAGCTAACCCTTAAGACTTAGAAAGGCGCGAAGTAGGATACCCTTATTTTATATTTTATTTGAACGAATAAAATAAGGTTAAAATTATAAGATATAATATTTAATATAAATTCGAACTTAAATTATTTTATATATTACTTAGTTACTATATAGCTCTAATAATATTACCTAATTTAACTTTTCTTACTAAGGTATATATAAATTAGCTTATTATTTCATTAATTCTAAAATTCAATTTATATAAATTATATTATATAAGAAGTTATATATTTTAAAATAAGAGTAAAAAATACTATATTATGTAATTTATTTCTATTAAAGTAAATTAACTATAATTAATAAGCAGCTATTTACTTACTAGTTTCTAGGTATTTATTACTTCTTAAAATCGTCTAGTATTTCTTAAACATATTACATTCTAATAAATATAAGGTATTTACCTACTAAATGTATTAGTAAGAGGATTAAGTTAGTAATATATCTAGTAATATAAACATAATTACTAGTCTTATTTATATACTTTATTTCTATTAAACTATAAGCTTAACTAAATTCTAAACTTTTAAATAAAGGCTAGGTAAGTTACTATACCGAGCTACTTATTATTTTAGTAAACAATACCTTTATAAGCCTTTTCTTATTTACTTAATAGGAATCGATTTAAGTTATACTAATTTTAGTATACCTGCCCTTTATAGCAGGTTGTACTAGTACCTGTGCCTTCTCTACATTTAGTAGTTACTTTGATTAGGGCACTAGCGCAGACTACGTATAGGCTGCGTATGCTTAGATCGATGGGACTTGACTTGATCTCTATTAACTAGACGAAGAGAGAGGACTATAGAGGTACTATTCATATATATAATTGGTGGCGGAGTACATTGGGCCACCGTAAGTCCGTCGGGTCTTTGTAAGACCCCGTCTCCGTAAGTCAACAGACACACATGCCCTGATTAATGAGACTGTAAATGGTAGAGAAGGCACAATCGCTTGTGTACATCCTTTCGGATTCGCGCGGGAAGACACCCTGTCCGCCGCCGCTATACGGTTACTAGAGACGAATGATCGAGGAATTTAGCTGTTATGCGTGTTTACACTGCTCTTATTTACCATCGGAATTAAAATAAAATCCGTCTAGGGAAGTATCAGCATCAGTGCCAAATTTATAAGGGCAAGCTTGCAATCTCGGAGACTCGAGTAACACCTGACAGTGACTTTAGCCAACTTACTCCTCAAATAGTGTGTCCTAACGCAGAAATCTCGGACAATAACACCACTACTACACATGAGACGAGGCAGGTAAGGGGCTCTTCGAAGTATTGTGTGATTGCGCAACAGAAGATACTCTAAAGCCTGAAATCTTCTCAGATTCAGGAAAGGATGGATGAATTAGGCAGTGTCCACGAAGACCCTGTCCCTGAAGACCCGTGCGAGAAGCTTTTCATGGCTGGCCCAGGAGAGTAGGGTCGCTGGCATAGCTTCATTTCATGGGTTAGAACACCAAACAACCTCAAAGACCCTGCCGGATCCCTGAAGAAGCTGGCGAGTCACTCAAAACAACGACATGCAAATCTATTCTAACTTGGAACCATGGTTTTGGACGCACTACTGCGGCTCGTGTATGACATACTGGTTTTCCGCACTTTGAACTTTACAAGTGGTTCTCTCTTTTAAAGGCTGATTTGTTTCAGGAGAGGTGTGCGTCATGGCCACTGTACCGACCTGCCATCCGTGGCGTGTGGCCGGTCTTGCACACGTCGTAGACCACAAGGTTCCTAGGTACTTGGGCAGCTGCCGCCACTTGATTTGACCCGAGACGAGATAGATCAGGTTTGTAGGATTGCTAGCCTAATCTTAAGGCAGCTGGTGCAGGACGAATTCTGGACTTTAATCCCGTCGATGTGTAAAGAACTCTTTCTTACGACGTCAAATTTTCAAGCTCATTAAATGCGCTTTCCACAACAACTCAGCAAATACTGTATCACCCGACATACCACGACATGTTAGTCGTTAGCTCTTCTCTTATACTGCTATAGCGCTATTAGGGCATTTTTTATAGTTAGCTAGAAACATATAGTAACAGTATACCTTATAGTAATACACTATATTATACCTATTCTAGATATACTTCCCTTACTAATTTATATAAGAAGTATATTATTATAAAGTTACCTACCTTACTCTTTCCTTCTTTAATATAAATAATAATAAAGACCTCTAAAGCCTTTAAAAACCTAACTAAGTAATAAGTATAAGTAAGTAGGTAAAGTAATTAAAAAGGAAGTAAGTAAAGCTATATATTAAATTAGTACTATAGAGTAAGACTTTAATAGCTAGTCTTTATCCTAAAGTAATTTAGAGTATTAGTTACTTTTAGGTATAAGTACTTTACTATTTAATTTAGTAAAAAGGTATATTAAACTAAATAACTGTTATATAGTGTATTACTATAAGGCGTACTATTACTGTATGTTTCTGGCTAACTATTGGGCGGCTAGTTTACTGTAGTAAGTACCTAGGTACGCTGCTAGGGCCTTTATAGTAGGCAGTTCTTCTTTTACTCGGCGTCTATGCTGCATCGAGTTGCAAACCGTCACTAGAACCAGTTGACATAGTCGAATGACCCAGCTTTTGATTTAATACAGCGGTGTTTAGTTTAGCATCCAGCTATAGTCGCCTGTCGCCTAGGTAAAAAATACAAACAGCCTCCTGGCAATCGCTTAGACAAGGCTAGTTGGAGCCAGGTTCCAGCTTCTATGTAGCGGAGCTGTTGTCTCGGATAGTACTGCTGCATTCGGAGCATTCCCAATATTCGAACAAAAGCGACGCCGCTTTCTGCCATACGCACATAGCATATATATCGTGACAGCTGTATACTATACATAGAGACTCAAATGGTGGAAGGTTATATAAGAAACTTACTAAAGTAGCCATCTCATCAACCACGCCGTCGGGAGCGATGCTTCCTAGGCTCGTCTGTGCGGCATGAGGCTACGTGCCTTCACAGAGTCTTCTGAATGTTTTTTTCAACGCTAGGTCTTTAAGCGTTTACCACTATGTGAATCCACTGCACGATTTGGGGATACATATTTGATTAAGTACGAACCCAGTGAGCCATCTAACTGGGCTTTAGGCAGCCAATATCAAATATTTTCTGCAACCTCGTGTTCGGAGGCCGCTATTATCCACCACAACTTTTAGCATTCGACTGGTCTTGTCGGCGCCGGTAAGATCAACAAGCTGGCTTTTTAACACCTGCCAAATTATTAAAGTCGATGTTTAGCGGGATATCGAAAAAACTCGGCCTTGTAACTCAGGCCTTCGGACCCAAAATGGTAAATATCTGCCAGTCCTACCAAATCCAAAACAATTAATCACGGCCTTGCCTCGGAACCATTTCTAAGGAAACCACGCCCGTCCATCAAGACCAAAAAAATCGCTCAAATCGACGCGCAGTGTATGCGTTGACGTCCTGAACCAATCCGGTAAGACAACGTCGCGTCAACTGGTCATCGTGCGGACAATCTGAGCTGACAGAGCTGGTGTGCTTTCTCTCACAGGATCATCCCGACATAACCCACCATGAAGCTCCTATCACTATTGACCTACGCCCTGATCCCCGTGGCCGGCCTCACCGACACGGCGTCTACCGACAAGAGCCCAGTCTGCTGGTCTCTGAAATACGCGTTGGACGTGAACTGGAAAATCTCCATCTCGCCGGTGCCAAAGGACGACATCGGACCCTTGTGCCATGAGCTGTGGAAGGGCCTCAAGCGACACTGGCTCTGCACCGTCTTCCGGCCCAACGACTGCGGCGCGTGGCGCAACGACTCGACGCCTGGCGGCGAACCCCTGGATGGCGTCCGCTGGCACTTCCACACGACTGCGCTTTGCAATCCTGGCATGGTTGAATCTGCATACTGGGAGGCGACTCATAATAAATATGGAGTAATTCAATGTTGATGGCGGGTAGAAGTGGCGCGAGGCTGGGGCGATATCATTACCTCTCTTTAGTCGTATTCAAGCTACACGAATGCCAGTCAACTTGGCATAGATGTTCAACTGGAATCAATATCCTCCATGTGTTCTATTTGATGTGATGCATTACAATTGATAATAACTTTGAAAAGGCATGATGGTGACTTCCTCTAGCTTGCTGAACTACTATTTCAAACAGAGGTACCGCAGTTTCTGCTTCTCGCCATAAATTTCGATGCTGTATGTATTGAGTCCACCAACTTGAGTAAGGAAGAATACGACGGCTGCCATCAAAAGCAAACGGGAGCTTTCCGTTCTGGACTGTATCCTATTTGGCCGCTCTCGTGGCTGCTCGGACATCACGGGCGGCACCTGGGACATCATTCACTTTTCTCAAAATCGAAGCATTGCGCGGGCGTCGCTTCGAATCTTGGCGCAGACCTGACCTGGAGAAGATCCCTGTCGGATTGTCTCTATAGCTAGAATTTCTTATACATCCTCACTCATTCGCTACCAGACGTGCAACACCAACCGATGCCCAGAAGGCACACTCGAGCACGCCGAAGCTCTAGAGCTAACAAATCCCTTCTAGAAGAAGGTGGCGCGGAAATGGAGCTCTGGGTATCATGGTTCAAACCTGAAACTTTTGATCCCAAGCGTGAAGCCAAAGCTCATGCCAGTCTCTTCTGTGCAGTGTTTCCTAAGAGGTCTACTTGGGGCTGTACACTTAAACGCATACCTAGGTACAGAGCTCGTTGAAGGAGGGTATTGACTTCACTGATGAAAGCCCCACCCGAGCCTGGGCTCATCATTGACGTAATTCGTCCGTTCGAATCTGCTGCAGCTGTGGTTATCACCAGAAAAGACCAGGTACCTGGGCAGTTGGCGATAGTGGCGTTAACTCAATTAAGTTGAATGTACCTCGTTTAGGAAATGTGGCGAGTGTAATTAAGGTTAAAGTTCATTGATACGACAATCCCGACCGCCCGGTCGCGATATCATCCTGTGATACGACTCATACCCCATAGCTGGACACCCTTCCTCCAGATCTGGGTAAGCTGATCGCCAATTTTTAACCGGGCAGCATGCATACCTACCACCTAGGTATAGCTGGTGACTCGGGTCGTGGAATCACTCCGCACTTTACTTACTATTGCCAATAAGGCAGCAACATAAGCAAGTTTCCACCACCCACGAAAAGCTGTGAAACGCGTCCTGGAGCCAGGGCTTGCTTCTTCCCTCGAAAAAGGCGATTGAGCGGCGGGTGGGAAATGAAAAAACCAAAAAAGCACCTTGTTTTCCAAGAAAGTCACAGCCCGCCTGCTCGCGGTGACGTGTTGGGTTCGGGCTAGCATGGGATACTTTGGGGCGATCTCACGTAGGACAAGCAACGCGGAACGGGTGCGGCTGACCTTGCCTCTTTCTCATCGATCAGGTACTCCGTACCTACATTGGTGCCCCGGCGGCCTGGGTGCGAGTACTTTTATCTAATAAGTAGGCAGACCTAGCAGGCACGGCAGGCCGCACGCCACACGGGATATACCGAACCAAGGCGATCGTATTGTTTGTTCGTGGTTAGGCCCGTGTTGGGCCCGCATGGAAAAAGTAAAGACGGCGGCCATGTGAGCCTTTTATGGTTTTGCACAAACGTTATCGAGGAATGAGAGATGACGCTAAGCTGACGGAACTGCCGGCTACTCCTGAAGTCAGGGGAGGGGGTCCAGGGGGGAGGACAGAAAGCGGGCAGCCCAATCGGCATTTTGTTCTGCTGTGTTTAGAGATGCGACACACACCACATGCAGCCGACATCAGGTGGGTGCGGCCAAGTCTTGCCCGCAGTGCTACTCTGACCCAACACCCCGTGTAACCGCTGGTTATGCCTTGCTGCTTTCAAGTCGGGGCTTGCAGGATTTTGTGATCCTATCGAGACAAGTTGCCGCATGGATTATGTATGTGATGTATGCACAAACCTCTTCCCCGGTGCTCAAGTGTTCCCCCAGTCACTCAAGGCGGAACATTCCAATCAGGAATACATTCCCTGTCTCGCCAGAGAAACCAATTGTGTGGCAACCCGACCCTGCCGTTGGCTGGGGAAATGTGAGTCGTCACAAGCCAGCGACACTACCTGCGTAAGGTGCTCAAGTACTCAGCTCCTTGGGGATCCACAGACGTCCTTCCAGAACCCCCATCGACGGTAGGTGCTCCCTGGTCGAATCAACCCCCAAGCAAATCCAGCCTCATATTCGCCTGCCTTCACACGTCCTTTTATGCGGGCATGCTCATCTATGCAAGTGAATCTATGCCAGTGACATGTTTCACTCCGGCAAGGTACCCTTCCGTCCACACGAGAGAGAGAGGGGGGGAGAGAGAGATTGAGAGAGAGGAAGAGAGAGAGGGCTGACACGGCCCAGCGGCAGATTATTATTACTCCCTAGGCGATCGGCCATACTTACCGCTACCTCGAGCTCACCTGGGGTCCCGGCGCCACCTGGGCAGGACTCGGCCGGCGCGTTGCAAGTGTGTGGGCTGTACATGGCGAGCTCGACCTCAGGCCGTCAGCTTGCCATTCATTGGCACCCTTTTGTATTGTCTCACCCAAGCTGGGGTTGTTTGTGTCTGACTAGGCAGGCCTTGCCCACGCTGCCTTCACTCGTTTGGTTCGCGGTCCAGTAGCGTGTGCAAAAAAGAGAGGGAGAGAGAGAGAGAAAACAAAAAACGATTGCCTTCATGCCTTCATTGAGCCAAGCCATCGCGCCTGCTCAGCTCAATGGAGACGCCCCTGACGTACTCCCCCATCGATCTCACCTATATCAGAATCCGCTGTTACAATACAAGACCTGGGCATAAGCATAAGAACCCGCAGGATCCCCAATGGAGGGACGGGCCGACCCATCTACAGCCCCGGACATTCCTGGTCCATGTCCAGACCCAGACCTGAATACTCGAAGCATCACAGACCGAAGAAGCAAGCACAGGGGAAGAAGCTGTGGAGAAGCGACAACAACAACAGCAGCAGCAGCAACCATGTGCGATCACTCGTTGCGTCACTCGTCCCGCCACGACGGACAAGCCCGCCAGGGCTGGTTCGACAGGCGACTTGGCTACCAGATCCACGTGGGCACCAGTGACCTGCCGGCCAGGGATACATGCGAGGATGGTTTTTCGATGGGTGCTAGTCCCGTCAGTAATGAACAGGCGAGACGAATTGCCTTTATGAGTGGCAACGACGACTTCCGGGCCGCCAGACTTCGATGCGCCATCGCCTGCCAGGAGTACAACAAGCTCCCCGAGGACGTCGCAATCGAGGACCGCGTGAAGGGATGGAAGTGGTAAGTAATTCCGCTCGAGATTAAAGACCATTAGAGTTCCAAGAGACGGCATCCAGTCGAAACGCAGCACCCCCAAGGAAACCAAACACTGCCAGCTGGCTGACCAGACCACTCCAGCATCGTCGACCCAAACAACAAGACCACCAGAGACGCAGACACCACCCCGGCCGTGGACTTCTCAGCCATATTCAAACGCCCACCCAAGCCAAACCCCCCCACCTCGACAGCCGCACACACCGTGACTCCCCCCGTAACCCCAGACTCATCCAGCCCGCCACCCCCGCGCCCGACGATCCCCTACATCAAGCAGCCCATCTACATGGACTACGGGCTGCGGGTAAAGATCGCCCCGACGACCTTTATCAACCGCAACTGCACCATCCTCGACACGCCGGTCGCCGACATCATCATCGGCGAGCAGTGCTCCCTGGGGCCGGGGGTGACGATAATCGGCGTCGGGCACCCGGTGCGGTTCGAGGAGCGGTGCGAGTTCGTCACGGGCAAGCCGGGGAGCTGGGGCGCAAAGGTCGTCATCGGCGACGGCGTCTGGGTCGGCGCTGGGGTTGTTGTCCTCCCGGGCGTCACCATCGGGTCGTATTCCACCATTGGCGCCGGCAGCGTCGTCACAAAGGACGTCCCGCCTAGCTGTGTCGCCGCGGGCAACCCGGCCTCGGTGCGGTATTACGTCGGCAGCGAGAAGGGCCGCGAGCCTGTCGTGGTGGATGAGGCGGCCAACACCCTTGAGGACGCGTTGAAGGTTGATAGGGAGGACTAGCCCTGTGCAGCGTCTAGTGAGGGAAGTAGTAAAAGAGATGAGAGAGGGAGGGGGACTAGGCCGATCTGAACTATACTTTGCGAGTGCGCGATACTAGAACAGCATGACGCAAGTCGGGACTTTTTTTTTTCTGGTTGGGATTGGAAATAAGGGCGGGTTTTGGGACGGCCAGCCTCCGGTTTGAGCTTGGCCTGGCTGATGTCGTCGTGTTAGAGATACCCAAGGCTATTATTAATGGACAGGTTGCATGCGCTGGCTTTTACTTAAAAGACATCTGGTCTTGTTAATCCACTTGGTCTCGACATCTCGTGCTCAAGTGTCAAGTGGCTATATCCTTTCGTTGTTTTTCTGATTCTCGGGTCAAGGGGGGCTTTGGCACTGATTGACATCTACCTAGGCAGATGTTTAGCAATGATCGCAGGGAGCCATAGGTGGCAGCAAGTCATCTAGTTTCAGAAATCTAATATTCTTATACGCTACCTGCGGGCTTCAATTTCTGATGAGCCGCTGAGGTTACCTCGCTTTGATAAGATATCGATCGCTGCCCCCCATAGTAGGTCTGTAGGAACCAGACCCCAACTGCCTCTGGAGAATCTCTTGACGTGTAGGAGCTTGTCTAATCCACATCAAAGTACCCTTCGAGTGGAAGTAAACCGACTTCTTGGGGATCCATGAGTCGCTCGGTGGCGGTCGACGTCACCCGGATATAAACGCTGAATTTACCCAAGAACTCGTGGTTCCACTGGCTAATCGCGTGGTAGTCTTTCGCAATCATCTCCCGCACCCGAGAAGACGCAGGGTCGGTCTTGCACGCCTCGAGCTCCTCAGCACCGAACTTTGCCTTGGGCGGTTTCCTCCCATGCGCCATTGCCTCGGGGGGCTGCTCCCCTCGCGCCTTCGCCCAGCGCTTTATTGTGCGTTTCTCGCTCCGCACCGTGTCCCAGACCAGAATCGCCGGCCGGGCGATGTCGGTGATGATTTGTCTGACGGGCACATCAGGGCAGAAAGAAAGGACGACACTGTTATCGTTCACGGCGATGAAACCATTAGGGTCGTTGACTACCGCGACGTCATACTGTGATAGGACCTGCTTGTCGACTTCAGTGTACGCAGGGTCCTGGGCAAAACATTGTATTCCTGTATTACTCCGGCTCCTTCGCGATAGCTGCCTCCAGAGATCCAGCATGACCGTGTGCTGGATCATGGACCGACGTCGCTGGGCGCCGTTCTCACCCGACATCGAGCCGCACGCCAATGCGATTATTCGGTCAATGGGCAACAGTGGGACTACCATTATGGTATTTCTCAACCATAGGTAATCCTCGTCCCACGGCAAGGCTACTCGTTGCGTCTCGAGTGTATTCATGGTGTCGGCGAAGCTACGTTGTTGCTGCGGCTCCATCTGGTGCTTGTGGCATATTTGCATCGCACAGGGGGCCTGACCCGGGTGTCGGCTGTGTATCAGTGCTTGGTATGATGAGTATAGTATGCATGGTTCAAGTCTGTTTGTGCTGTCAGCTGGAATCCAACAAACTATACCAGAGGATGGTATCAAATGAGAGATGTATGGGAATAGACACCGTGGCTGCGCAGTAGACACCCAAGCAATCGATTAACAAGTCTCAAGTTATGATACATACCTCCCTTGTTTGTTACCGAATTGTTGCAACTCTGACACGTCGAGTCCTTGCATGACCGCACGCTCCACTGTCCGCCCGGTGACTGTCTTGGAACGGAATCTCTGCCCGTCTGTCGATGCCTCACTCTTGGCCGCCGTGATTTGATTTCGGAGGTCTATCATGTCCACCTTCTTGAAAATCGGGGCATCAGAATCGAACAGTCTCTGGACCTTCCGTTTCTCCAGGGCTTCGAAGTTCGGATTGTCCATGGTGTCGTTCCCTTCGCCGTGTGAAGCCGACGTGTTCTCCGTTGCGAAGTCTGAGTCACTGGTGCGAGCAACGGCGGCACGGCATTCGGCGAGAGGCGAGTCCTGATCCTTCGTTCCTACAGCTAGGTCTGAAAATTCTTGTGATGGATGTTGTTGTTCTGAAGATGTGCAGATGCTTCGGCTAGGATTCCCGCCCCTTGTAAACACTGCCGGTGAGGGCTGGTCCTTCCGCTTCATAATTTCTTGCCCATCGGCGTGAGTAGGTGCGTCCCTGAGTGGCACGGGAGGTTGATCACCCGTCGCTGATGCCACATCCGTGCTATTATGGGACGCCCTCAGATCGATAGATTTCGTCATCTCCACTGGCAAGCCCACCAATGTCGTGATTTTGGCCGGCGGTGTTTTGAAATTGCGATGAGTATGTTTGGAAGAGATTGTGAGACACCCGTTAAGATTTTAAACAAGAAGCATATTGCGATTGAGAACAAAGACCACCTGGAGCCAGCCCGCTAGAAGGTTTCCAACCACTGTCAGGTCCACTGACGACTCGACCAGTCCACATGCGCCATGTAACTCAGGGTGCTTGCTTATTCTTCTTAATACAGTCCGAGCCAACGGACCAAGTCGTCACAGCCGCCTGCTACCTAACGGGGCAACCACGTCACTGAACCAGGTCTACGGCACAATCAACATCGTTAATCGGGGGCCACGGTTCTGATTTAGCGCATGCTATACCTACCGCCCGATATCGCGGTCCTACGAAATGCAGTCCACTGAAATCGCGCCAAACGCAGCCCAGAAGACTTGTTAGTGCTCACCGTTTCGTATACAAAGGAGAAGCAGTCACGCGCTCGCCACGTGGCTACGTGACCATTCGGCGCCCAACCGCCAAGTCTTTTCTCACCTACATACTACACAAGTTAAATGACCAATCAAACATAGGATAATAGAGCCCAGGCGTATTGGGCCCAAGACTTAATGGGGAGAACTCACTGCAACCGACACCGACTTGGGCATACGATCAAGCAGGACTGGGAGCATTGGGCCTCCTCACCTTATGGTGACTCAGTACTGAGTGTTTTTACCCCAAGTAACTCTCCCGTGACCCCGAGCCAAGACACAGAATCGCTGATCAATGTGATCGTTTATTACGTGTGTCCGTCTCCTTGAATTAACGAAGCCGTAATATATCGAGACTATATATCGAGACTAGATCTGATGTCGTAGTTGAGCGTACTTGGGCTGTTGTCGGGTGGTTCTAACAACCTTGATCGTCGACAAAAAGATTCTAATATTCTTCTCGGAAATTGATTTGGCACAGGTAGGAGGTTGATGTCTCCAACAGTGACCCGTTGGTTCTGACCGTGGACAGATACGTTTGTAGTGTACAATATAACCCAAGTCTACATGTATGAAATTGGCGTGCGGGCACATACTGCCCTGACATCTGGAAACTGCAAGCCATTAGGCTGAACAGTGCCCAGGTGCCCGTCGATGGGGTCGTCTGCGGAAACGGCCCAAATCAATATCATCTAGTGCGGCTCGAGGTTGTTCAGGCACGTCCAACATTTGTTGCGAAATGCCTTCATTACAACATAGCAGCGACCACAAGGAACTGCAGTGTGGCGCGCAATACGATTTGGAGGGTATGTAGTCCACAAAGCATAGCATACGTTTATCCATTGGTACTGATCTCCCCTCAAAAATCACTACAGGATACAGGAAGACAGTTACTTGGGTGTTTTTGGGACATATATATCCACCTGAGCAGATTAATACCCTCACAAGTTATGCCATTCTCACTAAATATTTTCCCTCGGGTCTTGATCCCAGCGAACCCCCACTGTCTCTTCAGCAATTCCATCCCGCCATCCATCTCCAGTCTATCCGCGTCCCAAAAGACATACCCCCATTGCCGCATCTTGTCAGGTACGTAAATACCGATCAAATTACTATAAGTGCCAGCCCAGATGGTCGTCCATGCTAGCGGTGGCCCGCACAGACCGTCCCCTTCGAGAGGAAGCGAGGCGCGCTCGGCTGTCAGCTCGTCCCTCTGCGACGGCGCCTGCCGACGGCGCTCTTCCTGGTAGTAATCGCTGAGGATGCTGCCTGAGGAGAATGTATCGAGGGGTATGTATGATGAGTCGATGTTGCGTTGCATGCTGCTCACTAGAGTCTCACGGTTGTCAGGTGTAAGGCTGATGAGAACAGTAAAGAGGAGATCGAGGCCTCCGCGCAGAGTGGTTCCTTCTAGGTAGTTACGCCGGAAGACTGTTACGGAGTGTTGTTAGTCAAAAAATAAGAATAGCCCGGAGCAAAGTGGACTTACAAGGATTATCAAACTCGAAAGCTCCATCTGGAGTAGGCGGGCGGGTTTCGTTGTTAAACCTCGGATTGTCTGGGTGCACTTCCATTTCAGTGGTGGTGTTGTTCTTAATCCGTAGACGGCCCGAAGGCGTACGGTCACTTCATACAGTGGTAAACGATCAGAGACGCACTTCCATTTCAATGTCGTCGAATACTCTATCATATACACCTTCAGCGAATTGGTAAAAAGCGTATAGCTCTTCGGCCTCCCATGGCTCTGGCGTGTAGAATAGACGCGTGGCGTAACTTGCAGCTATTTTACGGTCCTGAAGGCCTAGCCCAGGCTCAGATTTCGCCGCACAACACAGTAATTGGAACCGGTAGATAGCTCGTAGGCATCTCTGCCACTCGATCTTACTAGGCTCGGGCTGTAAAGTCAGGTTTGAGGTGCCTTCTCCGATTTGGTTTCCAAGCTCCATCAAAGTCCTTTTCATGTAATGCCTTCCAATGGGGAAAACAATCTGGAAGTAGAAAGCAGTCATATCCACAGCTTCAGCTTCGGTAATTTCACTGCCGAGTCGGAATGATGAACTGTGTGGCAGTCGTTCCTGCCACATCTCCAACAGCCCAGAGATGTACCGTAGACCACCCACCTTCGGCCACCCCCACCTTCGGACCACGTAAATTTCGGCCACGCCACACAAAGTGAGGGTCTTTGACTTACACCTATTTACTCAATTCTACAGTTATCACGAAGTTTTTATAGTTAATCTAAAGCTTTTTAATAAATCTACATATTCCAAGTGTTAAATAGTGTGCTGCGGGGTCTACTGGCGGTATAGCCTAGCAAAATTCCCCACTAATTGTATACCTTCCAAGATAGTAACACTTATAAATTAAGGTTTACTTCTCTACTTTACTATTAACCCAATTACCTAGTATAGCGCCTAAAAAGAAGCTATATAGTAGATTGAAGAACTACAAATAGTTCTAAATATACAATGTAGCATTTGTAGTTATAAACAAGGGCCTTATGCTTTATTTAGCAGCTAATTAGTTTGGCGTACCCAAGTTTATACTGCTAAAGCAAATAAAGAGCGCTAAACCCTTAAATAAGCAAATATAGCTTGCTTAACATTTCTTTTATAACTAAAAGAAAAATATTATTAAATGGATTCTTTGGTAAAAAAAATTGGGCTATATATTAAGTAGTTTTTTTGTTTGTTTCTTTATTACGTTAATCCTTGAGAAAAATAGTAATGCTTAGCCCCTAGGCAAAAATTAACTTAATAGCTTTAAAAAGAAATACCTAAAGATTATTTTAAAGTTAGGTAAAAAATAAAAAGCCTCAAGGTTTTCGTTATTTACTTCTAAAGCAGTTAACTAGTATTTTAATAAGCTAGAGAACTTTAAATAAATTAAGCCCAACTTAATAGTTAATATAAATAAAAGAGGAATTATAGAGGGCAATAGTAGGTTTACCTCTTACTCTTTTACTAGAAAACACTCTTTTTAACTTACTTTATTTATAGCCTACAATAAATTTATACTAGAAAGTATAGAGAAATAGTTTATTGCTATAAAAAAAAACGCTACCCAAGCGATAGTTATAGTTATTAACTTTGTAATTATAACTAGCTACTATTTACCTCCTAGGCTTATATTTAAAAGCTTTAACCTCCAATAATAGTAGTTTACAAGAGAATTTAAAAAAATTATACTACTAGAATAGGGTTTTAAGGCCTCTCTAAACGGCTAAACAAGCAATAAAATTGCTATTAAATGGCTTACTAGTATTTTTGTGCTAGCAATAAATAAAATCCAAAATTACAACGAATCCTAAGCTATTTTTTTAATTCTCAATAGCTATAATAACTACAAAAGCGTTAAGTTTATAACTATATACTATAAGTACAATATTAACCCATTATAGCTACTAGTATATACTTTTTATGGGTTATAGCTTCTTGATAACGATGTATTTAGTATATTTAAAGGGGTATTTAATAGTAAAATAGAAAAGCTATCTAGCTATACTAATTTAACTCCTATAGGTAAGATTAACTTTGTTAAATACCTCCTTAAAGCTTGTAAAACTATAATAAAGAGGACTATTAAAAATGCATTTAAATACACTAGAATGTACCTAGTATTACGAGAAAAGGTATTATAGTATCCGGAATACTATTTAAACTTAGATAAAGATCTTTTTAACTAGCTATAAGAGTTAGATTACAAGAATTCTAGTAATAAAGTTAATAATTAAGCATTTACTAAGGAAGAAGTTATTACAAGAAACTACGTAATATTACTAGCCCCTAGAAACAATTAAATAGCTAAATATAAAGCTAAACAAGTTGCTAATAAGATTAATTACTTATGCTTTTAAGTAGCTTTATTTAAAAGAGAGAATACGGGCCTTAAAGTTGAAAAAAAGGTTAAAAAGAAGATAAAACGCCGCAAGGCTATACTTAACTCTAACGCCGAATTTATAACTATGTTTGAAATAGGCGAGAAAGATCTTACTATAGAAGCACTTAAAGACAAGCCACGGCCTTAAAAACGCTGTAGAGTTGTTAAAGTTAAGGTTAAAGTTAAGCAGGAGGAAAATAACGAAGATGCATCTAAGCTAAAGGTTTTAGAGAAAAGAATTAAACGTAAAGGTCGTAAAATTCAACAACTAAATAAATACAATAATTAAGCAACTTCTTACAATCATTTTCATATAGCTATTAGATACGTACTATCAAAATTAATTGAGTTGTAGCTGTCTAAATACCCTTACTTTGTGTGGCGTGGTCAAAATTTACGTAGTCCGAAGGTGGGGGTGGCCGAAGGTGGGTGGTCCACGGTACTCATGTGACTTGTTTTCTAGATTCATGGCTTTCCGTGTAATAAAGGCGTCAAGGCTTACGGTTCCCAGAGTTACGTGGAGGGCTGCGCTGAGTAGATGTCTGCGATCGAGGAGATACCGTACCCCACCCACCTTTGGTCACACCCACCTTTGGTCACCCATTTGCACCCAAAGTGAGGGCATTCCACTTACACCCATTTGCTCAATTTTGCCTATATCGTAACGTTTCTATAGTCAATCAATAGGATTTTAAAAGTTTTATATATCTACAGTGCTCTTTAGTATTTTATAAATCAAGCTAGCGGTCTGGATTAGCAGAACTTAGCCGCTAATTATCTTCTTTCGAGCTAGGCAATCCTTATAAGCTATAAATCTTCTCCTCTTTAACTACTACCAAATTACCCACTATAGCTACTAAAATAAAGCTAGTAGGTAAAGCTTAAAACTATATAAAGTTTTAAATAGAAAATATACTAGCTGCAGTATAAAACGACGGCGTTGCGCCCAATAAAGCAGCTAGGCAATATAATATACCTAAGACCTTATTTATGCAGTAATTAAAAATAAAAAAAGTCTTTAATTAGCAAATCCAACCTATCTAATAACTATCTACTACTTAAAAAAAGAGTATCGCTACTTGGATTCTACGCTAAGAAAAGCTAGGCTACGCTTTAACAACTTCTCTAGTTTATACTCTTGCTATAATCATTTTCAAGAAAAATAGCAATATAAAGCCCCTTAGCAAGAACTAAACCAATAGCTTTAAAAAGAGAAATTCTAGTATTTAGTCTAAAATAAGCCAAAAACAAAAAGCAAAAAGGTTTACTACATTTACTTCCAAGGCAATTAACTAGTTTTTTAACTATTTTAAAGACTTTAAATAAATAAAACCTAACTTAATAGTTAATATAGATAAAAGCAGTATTATAAAGAGAAGTAGTATATTTACTTTCTCTTAACTTAACTATATATAGTTAAATAATTAATAATTATATAAGTTATAACAAATTTATACTTAGGAGTACTAATAGCTAATTAATAATAGTTAAAGCTGATGCTACTTAAGCCCTAGTTATAGTAATAAACTTAGTTACTACAAAGAGTATTTATCTACTTTTAGGCATTATTTTTAAAAGAAAACAACTACAAATACAATAGTTTATAGAGCAATTAAAGTTAATTATACTCCTAGAATAAGGCTTTAATATATTTAAAAATGGATAAACAAGCAACGAAATTGCGGTTAACTAGCTTTAGAATATTTTTTTACTTGCAAATAACAAAATACACAATAACAATAAATCTTAAGCTATTCTTCTTATCCTTAATAGTTACAATAGTTATAGAAGCATTAAATTTATAACGCTATACTATAAGTATAATATTAACCCTTACTAGCTTCTAGTATATACTTCTTATGGTTTACAACTTTTTAACAACGAAGTATTTAGTATTTTTAAAGCAGCATTTAACAAAGCAATAAAAAACTTAAATAGCTAAATAAATTTAAGTCCTTTTGGCAAAATTAACTTTATTAAATGTTTTGTTAAAGCCCGCAAGGCTATTAGCAAGCGGATTATTAGGAATACTTTTAAGTATATAGGGATATACTCTATTTTTTGCGAAAAAGTATTGCAGTATTCTAAAATTAGGCCTAACAAAGCTTTTAAGCTAATTGTTAAAGTTCCTAAGCAAAAATCTAGCAACAATAATACTAGTAGTTAATTCTCTATTAAAAAGGTTAACAAAAACTACATAAGCAAAGACTATATCTTAAGTTTAGCCTTAAAAAATAATAGAATAGCTAGATATAAAGCTAAAAAGATTGCTAACAAGATTAACTCGTTATAGGCATAAGTTACCCTACTAGAAAAAGAAAATTATAGCTTTAGGGCTAAAAAAAAAGTTTAAAAGAAAACAAAGCGCTAAAAGGCAATTCTAAACCCTAACTAGGAATTTATTACTATATTTAAAATTAATAATAAAAACCTTACTATAGAAGCCTTAGAAAAGCTTCCTAGGCCTTAAAAATGCTATAAAGTTGCTATAGTTAAGGTAGAAAAAGAGAAAAAGGATAATGTCGAAGATGTATTTAAGCTAGAAGTTTTAGAGGAGATTATATCACGCAGCGGGCGTGCAATTCGATAACTAGCTAGATTGGATAATTAAGGAACTTTTTACAATTATTTTAATACTATTTATAGGTGTGCAGGAAGAGGACTAATTGATTTATAGCTATTTGAATGCCCTTACTTTGGGTGCAAATGGGTAACTAAAGGTGGGTGTAACCAAAGGTGGGTGGGGTACGGTATTGCTGATGGAAAGTCGGTGAGGCATGGACAAGGGCGTTTAGGCTATGCAGATCCACGACGGAAAGGATATGACGGCGAACTTCGGCTGGCAATTGTTCCAGGCTGCTGTCACAGTCCTCAACTTCCGCGCCGGCTGTGTTGGTCGCAGCCGTGAGCTTGTCCGGGCAAGCATTGTGGGCTGTGGCAAGAGCTGTACCAGCGGATGTTGATGTTGGTTCAGACTTGCGAGGTATCTCTCTGAGTGCCGGGACCAATTTCTGCATTTTGAAACGAAGTTTGTGATTGGTGATCGAGGTAGTATGCGTAAATAAGTCTAGGGAACCGTGATGAACAAAGTTAGACAGATGTCAAGAAGAAGGAAACGAGGGCACATTGTGCAGAGCTTTCCTCAAAAAGAGAATTCAATTGTAGGGTTAGCGCAATCACCCAAGGCCTGCTGCTCTGACGGTTCCTGGGCTTCTGGTTTGGATGTAACGCGAGCGGATTAAGAGAGTTAGTATTCCGGCCATTCTATTCGGACCTACAAGTTGTAACGGTCAGTTTTAGACATTGAAAAGACTGTTGCTTCTAATTCTATACCCCTGGGGCTGTTAAGAGACAAATATTATTAAGCGAAGCGAGGAGTTAACCTATAGCGAAGCGGAAGAGGTAACGACGAGCAAATGTTCCTCTATTATACTATAATCTAATTAAAGGTTTCTTATACTATAATAAGTATAAATTAAAATGTTATTTAGTTTCTAATTAGGTAGTTTATGTTGAGATATACTCTATATTTAAATATTATACATATTATATATTACTATACAATAGAAAATAAAAAGTTAAAAATATATTAAGAAATAATAAAATAATAAAATAATAAAATAATAAAATAATAAAATAATAAAATAAT
>MAVT02000960.1:0-18584 GCA_001702395.2 Diaporthe helianthi | reverse complement strand
ATAAATGTATAAATGTATAAATGTATAAATGTATAAATGTATAAATGTATAAATGGATAAATGTATAAATGATGTATAGTTAGAACTCTGCATAAGGGATACAGCATTTCAATAGACATTGGTTGCAAGTATAAATCGTAATATACTAGGCTATTTAAGATTACTAAAAGGATTAGTTGTTTAGCGTATAGATTAAACTTCCTATAAATATAGAAGCTTAGATATAACGTGGTTTTTGTTAATTATTTTTAACTATGCTTAATATATCCTTTTAGGAGGGCCCTACTTGGGATTAAACTAATTTGTATAAAGGACTACGAAAGATAATTGTTAAGCAAGCGAACTGCCCCTAATAGCACGACGAAATACTTTGTTAAATACGTTGGCCTTGGACTTAAATTTTGTAAATAGAGGATATTATTACAATTGGGAGATAAGGCGGAAGCCTTGCTATCCGCGTTTGCTTGTAATTGCTTGTTTATTTAAAATTTGGTATAATAACAGCTACGACGATCGTAGGACCGATAGGCAGAGCCCTACGGTAGTCGTAGGTTTTACCCTTTGGCTATTGCAATCCAACGAATGAGAATAAGAGTATGATTTTGGACTTAGCGAATTTCCCGTCAACGAGGACGTGGACCCTTTCGAGCGGGGGGAGATTGTCAGGAAGGAACCATGCACGGGCCTCCTCGGAGTACTCATAAGTAGTTCTCGGCCTTTCGGCCTTTAGGTATAAACTTAGACAAGACACAGAACGGAATCCAACCCCATTTGCATACGACCTTCACAATTCTGGTCCAGGTATGACGCTAACGCTAAGCAGTCCCTCGTGATCTCAAATTACCTAGGTATGACGAGGAAGACGGAATTGGGAGGATTTGCTCCGTTGACACAATTCGATTCTGTGCACCAGCTGTGGCGTTGGCCCACCAGCCCACCAGAGCCAGCTGAGCTCAACGTCTCAGGCTTGTCAGGCTGTCAGGCTGTCGGGCAGACAGTGCTTGATCTCGATCTGGGCCGGTGAAGGTGGTCTGTTGAACTTGCAGGATGACGACGATTGACGTCATTCTTGGGTACTAAGTACCTAAGTAGGTACTGTATGTTGACCGAGTGCGGCCCTAGACGAACGCCTCTGTGACATGAACAGGCTGGGCGCCAGAGCTGCACAGGTGACTGACCTCTGAGAGGGCTGCAACTTACAGATTACAAGCCCACCTCCTCAGTTCCTGACAGCCGCGTGGACATGGGCACTAATAAGCTCCGGAATGGGCCCTTTTACCTGGCCCCCGGGTCCCCATAATAATTATTCAAGACGACCAACGACGGCGACGTCACAACCTGGAAAGGGGGAGGGGCAACGTCTTGAATTGATTCCCATCCATGTCAATTGCCTTTTACACGTGTAACTACGGAGTACCCTGCCCCAAATACACTAGAGCATCCATCCCCATGTGCCCGTATCCGGGGTGTCATTTGAATTCCACTCTCACGAGAATTCTTTTTCTATTTTACTTTATTTTTAAATTATTGGGTTTTTTTTTGGGGTTCTTTTTTTTTTTTTTTTAAAAAAAAAAGAAGGGCCCCCGAAAAAGCACGGGCACGCGGGCGACCTCAGCATATGTAGTCTCAACATCTCACGCTGATGCAAATGCACATACACACGCACGCACTTGGATCCTGCACGCTGACACACACTTACTCCATATTAAACGGGCTGGTGCGTGGCACTCTTGCAGAGGTTTGCAGACGTGGGAGCTCGGCCGCTCCCGACTTCAATTGACCGTGCACCCTTGCCCCGTGCAGCAAGGTCTACTCAAAATAATCACGACATTTTCGCCAGCTACGCTGCCTTGGCCGCAGCCGACATCGTGCAACTGTCTCTGCTGCTTCCGAGCCCATTGTTATTTGCTCTGCATTGTTTTTAACAGCAGCACACTGGACCCGACCAGAGCTTACTCTGCCTCTGCTGCCCATTTTATTTACCGTTGTCGACCTTGGCCTTCTTAGCTTCGGCCACAGCGTCAGCCGCCGTCCACAAAATACCATACGCGAGTCACGTCTAAACAAACCGCTTATAAGGTTAGAGCATCCGCCCTCCACACTCTTTGCCCCCTGTCAGTTGCGTTCCTGAGTCCTGACGGCAAGCTGGACACAGTAAAACAACTGCTGCGCGCCCTTGTTGGCCAGACCATTATACATCACGCCTACCTAGGTAACTGCTTGAGGTACATGAGTACCTAGGTAATAAAGCAAGACCGACAATCAAGACAGGACTACTACTTCCTACCTACTTCCGTACCTACCTAGGTACATAGAGGTACTTAGGTACCTAGGTAGCAGCACTCTGTAACCTGAGGGCACCCCGATCAGGGCACCCGTCCTCATCATCCACCCGCCCTTTGGCCTGAACCTACACCGCTTGCAGGGGAGCTCCAGCCGGCCCCACGCTGCTTGAGCGGGAATCCGTCCTTGTGCAGTACTGATAGAGCTAGCTGCCTGGCCCTGGCAGAGCTACTTGCGCGCTTTGCCCCGGGGTGCGTCGCATCACCGATTGACAGCAAGCATCAAGGTCGAGGAAGCACCTTGTCCTCTGCTCATCGCCAACAGCCAACGGCCACTGAGCAGTGAGCACCCGACGTCTCAATACATTGAAATTGTGCAGGCCAGCTCGCTTCTCAGCCGTCCCACTGCTGTGCAAACACTGTCGATTCTCGACTAAGGTTATCCGGCCATCCGTGTTCCTCCGTGACGATCCTGCAGTGAGGATTCCCCATTCACATTCCTGGTGTGGAGCTGTTGGGTCTTCCCCCTCCACAAGGTCAGGAATACCAAGTCCAGACCGATCCACCCTGCCCATTACCCTGCGGCCGCCTGCCGCAGATTACTGTGTACGGAGTACACAGTACACAGTACGGCCTGCGCCTAGTCTTGTTCAGGAAATTACATCTACTCTACCACTTCCATTTCCTTGTCGCAGCCCGAGGAGCTCTTGCACCATTCCCGCGCCTGCGCCTCTGCTCTGCTGCTCTGATAAAGACCACGGCTTGCTTCCACCGCTCTCCTTGGAATTGCTTTTCGGCCCATTCTTCCAACGCTCCTCCCCTGGCATATCATATCCCACCCAGCCTGCCCCTTCGAGCCTTCGAGCCTGAGAGCTGCCCTAGATATCGTACCCTCAGCCAAGCAGAAGCTCCTTCACAGCACAGCCCACACGTACCGACGCCTGAAGTCGTGACGTCTCCTTGAGGCTTTCGCGTTCCTCCCAGATCATTCACCAGCGAGACAACCCGGCCGAGGTCGAAGAGCAACAACGGTCAGCCCCAATGACAACGTCAAAAGCACACCATAGATCATATACGATCAACCTTCGAGCCTTGACGCCCGCTGCTGCGCAAAGCAACCCACAAAGGCAACATCACCCCAGCCTTCAAGCCGATCTCAAGTCTCACAAACCATCAAAATCAACTCCCAACGCCGTCATGTCTCAGGCCCCAGATTCCCGTCTAAACCTGCCCGCCGACAGCCTGCCTCAGCACAACCGCGAGCTGACCTTGCGCCGGTACATGCTGCTCCAGGACGAACACGAGTCCATCCGCCAGCACCTGGACCGAATCTCTACTACCTCGTCGTCTCCGACAACCACCAACACGACGACGTCGCCAACCCTTGGCCCCACGCGCCCATCCGGCCACGCGCGGACCGACTCAGCCGCTAGGAGGGCGAGCATGCCGCAGTACGACATGCCGCGTCCTCGCTTCCACCGACGGGCTGGAGCACGCGTTACCTCTGCCGAGCTTGAAATGTCCTCTGACCCCGCCACACTGGCGCAGATCGCATCCGAGGAAGCCAAGCTGCTCTCGGTGAACGAGGGCATAAAGCGGGCCCTGACGGAGCTGCTCAACTGCGAGACCGTGCGGTCCGACCAGGCCTTTCGTAGCTTTTGCATGACGAGGCTCATGGAGACGGAGCAGGAGCTCCGGGGCGGCCGCAGGAGACGGAGCTGCCCCGTTGAGTGAGGGCACGAGGTACGCCCTGCTGCGTCTCGGGCTTGGAGCAGTACGGCACTAGACATTTTTGGGAACGGGATCATGATTGATCCCATCTTTGCGTATGGCGTTCAATGGAAAATGGGAATACACGAGAATGTGGAGCCGCGAGAGATATCGCTTCTGATACCCCCTTCATTAGCATCGACGCACAAGGAGCGGTCATGCATTGTTTGTTTGTTGCACATCTTGGTTTTCCGGGACAAAGTTGGAGCATTGGGATGGACCAAATACAAGGTCTCTCGGGCGCTCCTTGTTGTTGAGGCACGGAAATAGAACCAGTTTAGTATTATCCGGGCACTTGGATACGTCCACTACTCCTCATTAATATCGCTCACAATTATTTGCGAGATTATTCAAAATTTGCATGGAAATTGATGGCGTCCCGAGGTTTCATAGAAAGCTCAACTAATTGTGCAGTAATTTTAGACGCCCGAGCGCTACGGCTTCCGTTTTGGAAACGCGCCCCGTTTTAATGCACTCTCGGCGGCGAGCCAAGCACTGTGCCGCTCAGCGATGGCGAAATAGTGGGGCCGGGCACCTAACTGCAAGAAATCTGTAAATTCAGGGTGTTGAGGTGCAACGCAATGAAAAGTACGCTAGTCTGTTTTAGGATACCCACTATTCCCTAAACGGTAAGCAGTAAGTCCTCTGCCCTCGACCTCCCTTCTAACCACTTGCTTGCTAGCTATACATCACTAGTTCCTCACCTAAATAGTCAGAACTAGTGACCAAGTTGCTGGAAAAATACATTAAATTGTATGGTTGACCCACCAAAATTCAAGTACCCACAAAACGTTGCAGACCCACCCGGCCAGCTGAATTGAAACGGGCCCGAGAGGCTGCAAAATTCTGCAATTACAAAATTCAGTTGCCATCCCTGGTGCCGCTAGGGCCCGGCCCATCCATGTCCGCTCTTGGTTGTAGGGAACATCACTCAAGCTTTCGGTCTCTACCACCCTCACCAACCACTTCACCCCGCCTTCCACCACAAGCTTCACGATCAACCACGAGCAACCACGAGCACGTTCTGAGGCTTCCGAGCTTCCTTCTCCACCGAAGCCAGAACGGCATGTCCGTCCTCCTCGAAACGAGCGCCGGCGACATTGTGATCGACCTGCTGGTCGACTACGCGCCGAAGCTCTGCGAGAACTTCCTGAAGCTGTGCAAGGTCAAGTACTACAACTTTGCACCGATCCATTCCGTCCAGAAGAACTTCTCCTTCCAGACCGGTGACCCTCTCGGTCCTCTATCCACACAATCCGATGGCGGCTCGTCCATTTGGGGGCTGCTGTCCTCCGACCCGGCTGAACGAACGTTTCCCGCCCTTTTCCACCCCAAGTTGAAACATCTCGAGCGCGGAACCGTCAGCATGGCCACGGCACCCAATGCTGCCGATGGCGGAGAGACCAGGCTGGCGGGCAGTCAGTTCGTCGTCACCCTGGGCGACGACACAGATTACCTCGACGGGAAGGCTGCAATTTTTGGGAAGGTCGTGGAGGGCTTCGATGTGCTTGAAAAGATTAATGAGGCCATCATCGACGACAAGGGCCACCCACTTGTTGACATTCGGATCAAACATACCGTTGTGCTCGACGACCCCTACCCAGATCCCCCTGGCCTGCGCGAGCCAAGCAGCTCGCCCGTGCCTAGCAAAGCTCAACTGGCCACCGTGCGGATCGCCGAGGGTGAGGCCGAGAAGTTGGGGGAGGAGGACAATGAAGAGGCGGCGGCAGAAGCAGAGAAGGCCCGGCGTGAGAGGGAAGCGCGCGCCCAAGCCCTCACCCTCGAGATGATGGGCGATCTGCCGTTCGCCGAGGTGAAGCCGCCCGAGAATGTCCTCTTCGTGTGCAAGCTGAACCCAGTCACGGTCGACTCGGATCTCGAGCTCATCTTTAGCCGGTTCGGGAAGATCCTGTCCTGTGAGGTCATCCGCGACCGCAAGACAGGGGACAGCCTCCAGTATGCCTTCATTGAGTTTGAGGATAAGGGCGCATGCGAGACGGCGTACTTCAAGATGCAGGGCGTCCTGATCGACGACCGGAGGATCCATGTCGACTTCTCGCAGAGTGTGAGCCGCCTGAGCGCGACGTGGCGCGACGAGACCAACCAGAAGAGGCGCAAGCACGCAGCAGGCAGCAACAGAGGCGGTTGGGGCGGCGTCAAGGAGCTCGAGAAGTGGAAGAAGTACCGGGACGAAGATGACGCGCCCGAGCGGGGGGATCGCTATCAGATGCTGGTGGACAGTCCTGGTGAGGGCAAGGCCGCAGCGGCGGAGCAGCATGGCCGGACACTGCCAGACGGTCGCGTTCGCGACCGCCGCGGCAGCCTTTCCCCTCCGCCTCGCCGCCGGGAGCAAGAGAGAGTCTACAGGAGGCACGACCGGAGTTCGAGCCCGCGGGGCGAGCGCCATCACGACTCAAGAAGGCATCGAGACCGTGATCGTAGGGACCATCGTGAGCGAGACCGTGGTAGGGCCTATGACGATTACAGGAGACGGTAAACAGCACAGACAGCTGGCGGAAGAGATTTTCACGATCACTCTTCGCCAGCACACACATCACTTCTCGTGTGCCGAGTTGATTCAACCAGGCCTCGGGGCCCTTGCATCATCGGAAGCGTCAAGCTTCTGAAATAGTATCATACTCGGTATCCACCTGAATCCAGTGGTACGAATGCATCCTATGTTTTCCTTGCCCTTTCCTACTTCTCAGAGGGAGAACCGTCCTCCTCAAGCCGCACCCCCCCTTCCCTCCCAATACACAGAGGCCTATGTATCTGACGAAATAGTAGCCAGGCTTAGGCAACGTCACATAGAATATGTGAAAAGGTTCTTAGGAACATTTCATCCCTTGTGGGTCCAGCTTGCCTCTAACATTTGCGATGATGTGGGGAATCATTTCTGACCCTGATCCTTCGGAGAAGCACATCCGCCATGGGACTCGGGATCGAGTCGCGACGGCCAATTTCTCATCCATTCTTTGAGCGAGCATTTATTGCACTGGATCCACGTCGGTGCATGGCATTCTGGGTGTATGTAGAGCAGCTGCATCAGTTTCTAATTGTGCGTGTCAGCCGCGTGGACAAGCGCCTCGTAATATCAGAGACCGACAGAGCACAGGAGTGAGACACTCGTGGACTCGGTTGTATGCTATCTGAACGGTTTGACCGGGCTTCCAGCGGCTCGCACAATGCTCACGAGACGGTCTGGGATGGCAGCTTCTCGATGGCCGATGGCAGCTTCTCGATGGCCTTGTTCTAAACACGGCATAGCTGATGAAAGCAGCGGCGTGCCAAAGGTCCTTCACCGAGTCCTCGTCCGGGCGCAGGACTGCTGAAATTCCGAGACTACAATTGCTGGCTGAGGTCAGGGGTTGAGGCGATTCGGGAATCTTTAGCGTGCGCCATTCTCCCGGTCAAGCCATCTGGAATCTCCGTGGTTGCCATGTGGCACCTTGGCGACCTCCACTAAGAGCTCTGCTTCATGGAGCTGATGGCCAGCTTCAAATTTCTACAACCCCAAAGGCTGTCAGGTAACAACCCTGGTGCGACGGGGCGCTCAATAGCCTCACGATTCCCGGTCATGAGGCTGGCAGTCTCGCTCGACTGCGGAATCTAGAATTGCGGTCGCTAAATCTTGCTGCTACACGTGTAGCTGCATGTCTCAGAAGGAGCACACCGTCGGGTCCTCCAGATGTGAACAAAAGCGATCCGCCGGTGACAACTTAACCACCAACGACAGGTGTGTTTGTTTCCCTTATCGAATGGCATGCCATCTGTGAGACAATAGTCCCCGGCGCCCCAGGAGAATTGAGTGTGGCGCCTGCTGTGGCTCGCATCTTGCGACGCTGTGTCGCAAACATTTCGCAGGTTTTGGTGCGATTACTCTCATCCCTGCAGGCATGAAGAGGCAGCCTCAAACCTACGGGGGATCTCTCGGACTCTCGGGGCAGCTGAGCAGGCCTGGGCCAGATTGCTGGACGCCACTCATCATCGGGATGGTTTATACAGCGTCTGACGCGTTTGCATACCTCAAATTGGACTTTCCTTTCCCCCTGGCCGGTTGATCTTGCAACATGCATCTGTCGCCAATTTCATCATGAGACAATCCGCATCAGCCCGTTCGACCTTAGATGTTGGCAAGCTGGACTGCGCCAGCGCGGCAGCCGCGGTCACACGAGCTGTGTCGTATACGCCATCGGTAGGTCGGCTGCCACTCGCATGACAGCATTTTACCAAAACCATTGGGAGGAAATACACGGTCTATGAGCTTGCGCCTCCCTCTCAGATCACCAGCGTGGGGGTCACCAGCTGACACGCTCTCTGTCTGCCTCTCTTCCACAACAAGATGCACAACCAAATGACAGCTTCTCAGCCGTGGGCGGTTGCAGATTTGCCAACCAAAAATCTTCTTCGCCTAGTGGCCACCGCCCCTTGATCTGTTGGCGGCTGCCCAAATGGAGGAGGGTTGCATTCGCCCTGCGATGCCCAGCCAACTGCCGTGGTGATCTGTCATTTCTTCGGGCAGCCTGTACTGCAGCCTTGTACGGGCCGCCTGATGTGTACGCGAATTCGCCTGTCGACGGCCAACTCAGAGGTCGACTTGAGAAGTGCAAGTACCTACCATGCCACCTGGGGTCGAGAGTTGGGCCTTTGTACCTAATATGGGCCACGAATTGCTGCAGGCGAGAAGAGGCCTCGAAGCCTACCCACTCATTGACTTCGTCCAACCTGTTTGGTTTTGACACATACACGGAGGTTTTATCTCGTCCCATCTGGCGGACGTGTATCGTGTACTTGCACAACATTTATGCAGAGAGCCGGGGCCCTTGCCTGGTGTCTTGAGGCTGCTAAGACCTGGGCGGCTACTCACAAGGCCTCAACAAGACTATTTAGGCAAGAGACAGCTTGCAGCCCGTGTTGCAAAAGGCCGGGTCCGACAGACATCGTGGAAATAAGTGCCAGACTCATGACGTCCGTCTCTCTGTAGGGGCAACTATTCCAGAGGCTTCCCCAAGGATTCCTCTGTTCGCCCAGCTTGAGGAGTCGCTCAGGCCAAGGCGTCTACATACATTGCATCATAACCTCGCCCGAGTGACACAGATCCTGTATCACGGTTATTGGACGGAGTCACCAAGCCACTGCCTTGCGTTACACGATGGGCGGGCTACCTCAAGTGAGAGCCTAGGTGTTTACCAAAGCTCCACAGCAGTGGGTTCTCCTGCTGCATGATATACCTTGTCCCGACATCACTTTCCACTTTTCAACAGGTTTCTGAACTGCGACACCACCAGATGAGGTGATGAAAGCCAGGGGCTTCACCTGCAAGTCATCTACCGGCTCGCCGCTGGTACCTTGAAAGAAAGAAAAAAGCAGGAGACGGGAACGGACACCTACTCGCGACGGAGCGGACCCTACACAGAAGAATGTAGGCAACAACCGGTCCTCGAGTGGCAGTATTAGCCAGCTGCGTGACACCAGGGCCTGGTTAGCCCCCTCAGTTGGCCGTCTACTTTGTGCCCCGAACCGAGGCGGTCTGGAATTTGACTGGCAGAAATGGTGGTGGTTCCCAGGAAAACGAGCGATCTTCTGAAGGTGCACAACGTTCCACGCGGCAAGCCACACATCGTAGTGTTGTCAGTGACGCAGCTACCCTTGTCATGCGAATGGGGCGGGACCTCGCCCCCCCCCCTTTTTTTTTCCCAATCTCTCAGTATGCTCCTACTACTGCGGTGTTTCTAGCACACCGCAGGGTGCTAAGCTTTCCATGGACATAGCGTCAGATGAAGCTCCAGATAACTTCTAAGGAGCCTACCGGAGCGGTGGATTCCGCCAGCACCGCAACGGCCGGCATGCGGTGCTGCCAGCCAAGATAATCTGCGCGCAAGAGATTACTTAGTCTTTGCACAAAACCCAGTCGTTTGTAGCTCATCTGCTTCTGAGAATCATCCAATCTCAGTTCAGGCCGTTGCTCAGCCGAACGTACGCTGCATCAAGTGCCTTCAATGTTCGAATGCACTGGAATTCCCCGTGGTTTGTAGGGCTGAATAGAGAGGTCCTCATCTTGACTGACATCAGCCATGATCGACAGACGCTCGTCTATCTGTGTCGTCCTATCGCAAGCCCTTGTGCGTGTAGGCGAGTCCCGTCAAGGTGGTTCTCCATCATGTCGCATTGGTCACTCATGGGTATCTGGCTGTCTGGATGGCCGGAAGAATGCTCAGGTCGCAGGCTTCTTCTGGCGCAAGCAACGGCCTTGCAGCCGCAATTCAAATGGTCCTCACCCTGATCTGCAGCCTACAAGGTCGCGCGCTGGGTGGGCATTGCATGTTCCGAGGCCTGCGGAACTTATCGATATTGTCTTGCATGTTGCAGACCAGGCTAGACTTATGCTGGAAATGGAAGCAAATGGCCCCGCAACCTGGCGACTTTTACTGCCAGCCCTGCAGGCCCGCTGCACTTCCAGAAGTGCTTTTTTTGTCTCTCAACGTCGCAAGCCGAGCATAGTGCTCTGTCGCAGAACGAGACTCCGCGTCTGCCTCTCTTCTCTAGCTTGGCTACCGCTGCTGTGCGGGTCGGCAGAATAGGCCAACGACCCTGGTCATCCAAGCACTTGCATTGACATACCACGGGAATCGGCGGGACGGATCGCTCACTTTGAATCGACTGTGCTCCAGATCCCAACTGCTGGCTTGTATCCAGCTTGCTGCAGTGCCTTGGATCCAGCGGCCATGTGAGTAGCCTTTCTTGCATATGCAGCTCCCACGGCGCTTTGCTCAAGATGTCCGTGGCCAAGAGCCTCCAGATGTCCTCCTGTGGCTGGACCTGGGGTCCCACCTGGCTGTGCTTCAACTAGGGCTGGCGCTCGTCAACACAGACATTTGCCGTTGTCGTTCCGTCCCCGCGCGGAGGTCTACCGTGCTCTGTCTCGCTACGATGCTAATCCAAAATCTGGAACCCCACCATCGTCCACTCGGTGTAACGCGGCCGGTGGCCGGACGACGGCCCCGTGGAAGGCTAGATTGGATGGGAGGTATCTCTCTGCAGCTGCGAGGCAGGATGGTGCGCAGACACTCTAGCCCCAGGTGCTTGTAGTATCCACACTCACGCCAGCAAGCAGCACTCAGTTCCCAGATTGTGGCGGTCACAGCTGGGGAAGGGCGGCCATCAAACATTGAAGGGGGTGGTGGTGTGTCACACCAAGGAGCGTGCAGATCGAATTCTTGAACCCCCACATTCACTCTTACAACAACTTTGCTCGCCCTCCTCGAATACCCCCAAACGGCGAATTTGCCGTGACCAAAGCACTGACTGGGCTGGCTCCTGTCAAGTCTTGTTGAGGCCCCAGGCCCGGCAGAGAATCTCGATGGCTACATATCAATGGCACACTTGAGGTTTCTGAGGTTTCTCAAGTTAGAACGAGAAATGAAGGAGGTCCCCTTGATGAGCAAGCGTGCAAGTTGAATCTGGGGGCCCCAGGGCAAACATCCCTTGGTGTCTTCGTGTATTGTTGCTGGTGCGTCCCACTCCGTCACGCATACACAAGTTTGCCTTTGACGCACGAGAAGAAGCTTGGGCAGCCGCAGCTTGCTGTTGCTGAATATGATCAGTCATTATTTGGGCCGCCCCGACCGCTCACCCCAGCACCAAACGGCGACTGGCACCCCGGAGTCCACCGTCAAAGCTGCATTGGCCTGTACTGCATGATGCCATCAACAGTGATGCATCCCTTGCACTGTCGGTCTTGGGCTCCCCAATCCGGCAATCTGAGAGCCCGTTGTCGTGTCCCAAATGGGAACAAAGGTGTTGACGAGCTGGCCTGTCCAACTTCAAATGTAACATTTGAAATGTTCACCTTGGACTCCACTCCGATGCTCATTCACCGTACCACCTGGGCACCTCCCGGGGGATATGGCGAGGAAAGAAACGCCGGGGCCTCTCAAACGCCCATCAACGTCTTCGTCACCCGGCGCCGTCAACCAACAACAACCCACAAACGGCCAAAATCCGGCCTGCCTCATGGAAAAGGTCATTTACTTACTCTGAAAAGGTGTAATGAATCGACTGGCCGTGGGCAGTCCACACACCCCGTCCGTCTAGCGCCGCCATGCGATACATGCAAGTAGTTACCAAGGAAGCTCCGGCGCCCTGTCTGCCATGAGATGTCTTGGAGGTCAGGGCAGGCTGTACAGTGCCCGATGGCTCGCACTGCATGTCTCTCTTGGCATGCTTCAATTCGTTTACCTGAAGGAGAGGCTTGGCCTGAAGAGATGCTTGGTCTGAGGGAGTTCCAGGGTCATCTCCTTACCGTCCTAGGCAAAGTCACCCACCGATGACGCTCTGTATCACCTCACTCGCCATCATGGGCTTCAAAAAATTCCAGCTGGGTCTCGAAGCTGCTCTCCAGGTGCCTCCATATGCTACTGAGAATGCCACTGCACCATTGGCCGGCTGAACTTCATTGACGTGCCATGCATGTGGAAACTGGCTCGGCCGGGTCGAGAAAAGGGTCTTTATCAATACTTGAGCATGGCATACGCAAAACGGTAAAAATTCACTCTGACGCCTTGCTCTCCTATCTGGAACTATGCACATGTGCGCTCCCACCCCGACGCCTGGTCTGCTTCAGTCTGGGTCGAAGCGTTTGCACGAGACTTTCCTCTTCCATTCCACTGCGTCGTGCAGGTTATCTATACACAGTCGGCCAAAAAGTGTGGGTGTGCGGGCGCATTATAGATGAAAGAGACGAATTAGACGGGCTAGACGCGATGCAGAGTAGCCACGCGAGCATGGCGGATCAGGACGTCCGGGCTCCGCGGTCCGAACCTCTGCTGATCTCTCTCCCCACCTCAGTGCTGGGCATTGGCCCTGTCCGGGAAGCTCCTCGGGATTGTCCCCATCTTTTCTTGACTGTACAGTCCCACACCACAGATACTTATTGTTTCTTGTTCCTCTCTCGGAGAATTCCAAGCAAAGGGAAGAAGAATCAAAAGAGAGCAGAACAAAGCTCGGCCGTTTGCTGTAACCTACGCAGCACGAGAGCAACGCAGATGGCTGGACCACCCCCCCCCCCACCAAAAAAAAAAATCATTGATACACACAGCTGTACACCCGAATCGCGTAAACCGGCCTTGACACTCCCTCAACGGCGTGAGTACCGAGGACTTTCTGGACCAGTCAATCAATGCCTGATTCCTTGAGTACGTTGGCGGATGATGGGGAGAGGGGTAAGTAGGTACGGTTTTCTGAGTTGGTGTTGGCTCGATGCCTCCTACAAGATTGACAGCACCCACAAGTTGCACCATGCGTGGCTTCGGGTCTTCTTGCTTGTGGTCCTGTCCTGTGGTCCTGTGGTCCTGTGGTCCTGTGGCCCTGTGGTCTTGTGCTTGGACCACAACCGCATCGCCGTTTCCCTTGTGAAAGCTGTCTGCGCACACATCGACGTGTACCCTCATACCAGTCGTTTGCTCAGCAGATGGATGGATGTTGCCGTACCGATTGGACTCGCCCGACCTGGGGGCGGCAGATTTGTGCTTATGGCCAGTCGACCCTGGTAGACACCAAATGCAAGAACTGCAGCTTCCCGCGGGGGACACAGTGGCAGGAGTGGTAACGACCGGGGCAGGGCAGCTGCTGAAGGAACCTCTCGACTGCTCCCATGGTGACAGGACGCTGTGTAACCTTCATATTAGCCCAACGACTGAAGGTCCACCTTCCAATATGAGGTATCGACCGCCTGCTGGGGGCGACTTGCGACGCCGAGGCTCAAATAAGTACAACTTCCACAGGTGTCTGTCTATCCCTCCCGGTATGTAGTCATCTCTCTGGCGCCGTCCGTTGGTATCTGATCTAATGACAGTGAACAGATTGGCATGATCTGGCGAGGGATTCACACAGAGCGAGAACCCTGTTTTCCTTCAAATGTTTCTGGATAGGCTTCTCGACTGCCCACAGTGACACAGAGCTTTCTTTTCAGACTCTGCTCCCTTTATCTCCTCCCCCCCTCTACCCAGGTATCCCGCCGACCTCCTCCTTCTAAAGTTCTTCACTGTCACTTTACTCGTGGCTCGCCGTCTTCCTACACCATCTTGACGTCCAGAAGGGAACTCAACATACCTTGCATACCCACTCTGGGGTGCTACATCTCCCTACATCCCCAGGATAGCCTTCCTCCCAAACGGCCCTGGCATTTCCAATATCACGGCTGCGAGTTCAAGCGACACTCGAGATCGAGTTTTTCCGACAGATATTTCAGGCAAAAGCCCTGCCGTACAAAAACGGCACTTGAGGTGCAATCCTAATCCGTCCTTGTCAAGCCTTTTTGCCAGCTGGGACCGGCACCAACCTGACGGCTCTTCTGTGTCGCCCCTCAGCGGGATCAGTGCGTTCTTGTTTTACACGCCAGACACTGTGGTGGGCCTATGTGGGTATTTTTACGCCGTGTCTTATCAGCCGGGCCTTGCTTTACCTGGAAACTGTCTGCTAGAAAGAGCCGCTGGATACACAGGGCTGTACCATCAAGCCAACCCGCCAGCCAGATCATACAAGCAGCGACAAACGCACAGCAGCTGGACCGAATCGCCAGTCAGCTGGTCTCTTCGCGCCAGAGTGTACCAAGATCGGCTTTTGGTTGGACCTTGCACGGTTCCCAAGGGCCAAGGCTATCTGCCCAGGTGGTTTGTCTCGTCTCGCCTCGATAACCTTGTCCGCGACTGTCTGTCTGCCTGCCTCCCCACCCTCGCCTACCCGCCTGTGTCTGGAAGATTTCGAACGACTTTCTGCATCGTACATGCCCCTGTGCGCCGCCTTCGCTTTGGATTGCCCCATTCTGCCCTCTACCCCTGAATATTGAAGGCCACTCAGTTCAAGCCAGCCAAGCCAGGCCAGCCGTCCCTCAATAAACGACTTGTCTCGACGTACCTGCCTCGGCATTCCAACAAATAGCCAGCGAGTATTGTATTGTTCAAGGCTCTCAAGTCCTGGAGACGTCGCTTTCCATCCTCTCCCTCACCAAGCCCATCACCCTACCCTCACAGAGCAGCCGCCGACTTGTATATTAACATGGTGTCCCGGGCCTACTACCCCCCTCCGCCTCCGCACCCTCACGAAGGCGCGAGATATCTTACAAGCCGCGCATGCGCGCCCTACTACTCATACCCCGAACGTCGATACCAGCTTCCCTCCCACGACGCTCGTTCTATGACCATGACGGACCCCCAGACTGATGAAACAACACCACCGCGGAAGCGCATCGCTGTTGCTGTAAGCTCTGGATTCCACCCCTTCCCCCCCCCCCTTTTTTTTTAAAAAAAAAAAATTAAATTCCGCCTGCCCCAGCGGGGCTAGCCTGTGTTTGACTCGAGACTGGTTGTCCCGAGGACTAAGTGCCCTCCTCTAGAGGCCGAAGACCGGTCCAGCCCGATACTTCAGAAGCTCCTGCTCGGCCGCTAATGGGCACTTGCATTGTGCGTCGGGGAAACAGTGTGTTACAGGAAACAGTAAGCTGACAAGACTCTGTTGACAGTGTGGGCGGTGCCGCAAGCGCAAGATCCGGTGCAGTGGTGATCCAGGCGGTGGACTACCTTGCGTCAACTGCAAGAACGCTGGTGTCGACGCCTGCCTCTTCCTTCGGGTACGTGAGCTCTCTTTTTTTCACGATGATGATGATGATGAAGAGGATGGAGTAGTTCTGGGAGAACAAGGACGTGCGACAACAAACCCCACATGATCGTTCCGTTCCCCGCACAATGGGCTTCTGTCCATTACCTTGGGCTTCAAAGTTGATGGGCTCTTTCTGACCAGTCTTACCGAGCGCAGGTCCAGTCCCAGGAGGCGCCCATGCGGGAGGACAGTCGGTATGACTACAACATCGACGTTTCTCGCACATTGGCACAACGCAGCGCAGGGCCTATTGCGCAGATCAGTTCTTCGATGGGCCAATACCCCCAAGATATGCATCTCCTCAGCTCGGGGGCCATCCCTTCGTCTTATAGAAGCACCAGCTACACCAACCTGGGCACTAAGGGCTTCTATCCCCTGGCCGCGGACTGGGGAGATGCTTACAGCGCAGATTCAGGCGTTGGTGACTACAGCCTCGGTGTCCCGCAGTACCAGGTGATCAGCAGTGACGCCTCGAACATTGTCCCGAGCTATGGACATTGGAGTGCCCGCCAACAAAAGACCATTGGGCAAAACGGCAGTGTGTACGTTGACACCGAGTCGGCTTACCCATATGGCAGCGGCAACAACACTGCTGCTGGTCTTGTCCACAGACCAGCTTCGTCACTGCCTCCCGATACCTCTGCGTACTCGTTGGTGGGGATTGCCGCATCGCTGCCTTCGGCGGGAAACGAGCGCCATCTGCCGAATCCGGCGGCCGTCTCACGAGCCTTGGGCAGCTCGTCTGCTTCCTACCGCCTTGATGGTCTCCCCACAGGCTACGGCAGCACGAAAACGAGCCACACGTCGGTTTCTGGCAGCCAGGCTTCACCAACATCGCCAATCGCTGATGTGACGGCAGCGGCAGCGGCAGCGGCTGTGGGATACGCGAGCTCGTACGACTACGCCTCGGTGGGCAGGCCCTCACAACAGCATGGCAGCAGCTCCTCGGATGCGTACGGATCCGTGTCGACAGGGAGCAGCGAGACTATTTTTGGAGAGCAAGACCGCAGCGCGGCGTCTCAGGGCGCAGCCGTTGACCTGACTGGGTATACCTACGGGGCCGCTAGCCCGGCAGATGCGTCGAGCCTGCGGCGGGCCTCGTCTGGGTCCGGCCTGACGAGTCGCTCGGCTGCGGAAAGCAGCGTCAGCAGCACCGGCTACGCAGCCAGTGATGGGACATCGACCCTCGGCTCCGGGAACTTCCATGGCTCATCCTCATCCCACGTGCACCACCATCGTCAACACCACCATGGGCAATCCCACCACGCCTCCCCACGTCACGCCAGCCACCACCACGCCCATCCGCATCAGCTTCCCGGGGCCCATGCCGTGACGGGTAGCACCGCCTACGGGGAAGTTCCCGGAGGTGGCAGCAGCTCCAGCAACGGGGTTTCTGGTAGCGTCGGTGGTACGGCGGCTACGGGCAGCCACCGGTCTACAATCGTTTCTCGACGATAATCCATCAACGTCTCTGCGTATTTACAACGCGACATGCAGTCTTATCTATCGAGATGCAACGGAGACAGGCCTTGGGGAAGAGCGCCATGAGGCAATGGAACAGAGAAGGGTGTCAACAGGCAACTAACAGCCTTTGGATATACCCACCCTTGTCTATTACATGTTTGAGGGCCTTTCGAGGAACATGTGTGTTATGTCTGTTCAGGTGTTTTGTTTTGAATTGATGGGGGGGGGGGGCACATTAGGAAAAGAGTCGTCGGTACGGCGATGACCGCTTGAAGAAAAGAAATTACAGAAAAAAACAAAAACAAAGGAGAAACATGTGAGAGGAGACGACGCTGTCCGGAACAGCACGGACCTGCAAAATTGATTGGCAAAGATCCGAGAAAGATCCCCCGCGGGCAGATAATTCATCCAGGGGTTGGGATGGAGGGACTTCAAGGATGGAGGGGGTGGATGGTCACCTGTCAGGCGAGAAATCTGTCATGGCGTTTGGCTGTTCGGAACATTTCCAAGGATGGATGAAGGCTGTCAAAGTCAGGGGCTTCATGGGGCTCCATGGGCTGCCCTACCAAGTAGACCGGTCAGTCCCAAAAGCTGGGGAGCCCAATCACCGTGTTTCGCACCTGATGTTTCGGCACCTGAAGTTTCGCAGTTCTCCCCAGTTCTACCCAGTTCGGGCGCATATCGAACACGAGGGTTGGACTCGACCTGTCCTTGAGACGGCAACATGCACATGTCAACGACTGGCCGTCACCACTCCCGACCTGCCCTAGGGTGGACCTGGAGAGGCACGCCACAATAAACCGGAAACTTGGGGCGTTGTGCGACGCATAGCCACGGGCCAGCCTGCTATTTTTGGGGCGGAAACCATGGTCGACTTGTGCCTGACGTCTCGTTGCCGGGACGCATGCGGCCTTCTCTGCCCAGGTGCCGACCGGTGAAGAAGGCAGGGCCCGCGGGGGGGCAACGTCGAAGCTGCCTGGCTGCCTGGCTGCCTGGTCAAAGTGCTGGTGTGGGAGATCGACGCGGGGTGATGGGAAGGGGTCCCCAGGATAAAGTGCTTACAGGCCCTGAGTGCCTGAGTGCCTGAGTGCCTGAGTGCCTGAGTGCCTGAGTGCCTGACACTGACACTGACACCTGCAATGGCACGTACCGTACCGTACCGTTCGGAGCCAAGAGCCCACCACGCCTGCACACATTCCGGAGGCTCCAAGGTCGCTTCACGCCGCCTGCCGTCCGGTTGCCACCCACCACCAGACCGACCGAGAGAGAGCTCTCAGCTGGGGGGGGGGCGGCCTTCTGGACCTCTCTAGGCCCTCCCTCCAATGGCAGCGGTTGACTGGACTGGGGCCACAAGGGCTTCACACCATGTCCGACGGCCGCCGCTGCACCATTCCGTCAGCCCCCAATTGGCCC